>PCFV01000093.1:0-68223 GCA_002812785.1 Phytophthora litchii | reverse complement strand
CGTGCTAGAGCTAGTAAGATGCAGCTATGACGCACTGTATTCTCGAGGAACTCGTAGTCGGCTTTGCATCTCACAGATTCGGGAAGTTGCAGAATTCTTCTCAAATTTGCATGCACTTCTGGTAACTCGTGGTCCGGTTGTTCTTACCAACTCGCCCTCTTCGACAACCTAGTGAAAATTTTATCAATGCATATTGAATCAAAGGTAGAATAGGCATTTTCACGCACATGCTTCAAGCTTCGATGACTTGAAGTCAAGTGTAGCCATCTATTAATGACCTCACCCAATATTATGTGTTCACACGATTTAGTGTCAACCACAGATCCCCGTCATATTTGATACTTTCGTAACACGACAGGTGAGGGTGCCATCATGTCGGCACATCTGCCGTTATTTGACGCTTGTGCATGCGTCCCCCAGCGCTTGATCACTCGACCAAGCACTTGTATTATGTATAACTCGATCTCACCTATCTGCTCGTGTCATTTCCATGTAGAAATCCCCCCTCTATCGTCGTCAAATTCTCAATTGAAAACACTATGGACACCGAGAACAAGAAAAAGTGTACCGATGTGGTAGAGCATTTCTTCAAGCTCGACAGCTGCGGTGCGTTGTAATTGCTCTTGATATATTGTATTAAACCACTAGAGTTTATGACAATAAACTGATGCTCGTGATACCTACAGAACCATTCCGTGAGCGTGTCAATTGGGAGGAATGGGGACTGTACGACTATCTGCAGGTGGTCAAGGAGCCCATGGATCTGGGCACTATTCGCACCAAACTGAGCAAGAACGAGTACAAGAAGCCGGCGGAGTTTGCGCGCGACATGCGCCTAGTCTGGAGTAATTGCAAGCTCTACAACCAGGACGGTTCCGACCTGTATCTGCTGGCAGACGAGCTCGCTAAGAAGTTCGAGGACCGGGTCAAGACAATGAAGCTTGATGTGGGTCCGGTTCCCAAGGCAGACAAGAGTATCCCGTACGGTGCTGCGGAGCTTGGGGTTTGGTAGTTGGTGTTTCTAACGTGTTGTGCTGATGTGTAGAGCCCCGAGTCTAGAGGAGAAGATTTACTTCAGCCAGAACATTTACAAGGTCAACCCAAAAGACCTTGGTGCTATTGTGCAGCTGCTGGAGGAGCAATGTCCTAAGGCTCTGGATAAGAGTTCCCCGGATGAGCTGGATATTGTCGTCGACCACATTGACAACAAAACTTTCCGTGACTTGGAGAAGTTTGTGATTGAGAAAGTGCCCGAGGGCAGTCGTGAGCCGATTTCCACGCCCAAGTCGTCCAAGAAGTCTCGACGGCCACCCAGCAAGAAGACCAAAACTGATGCGTGATCGATGACGAGTTCGTTTTGAGCGTTCCAGATTAGCGTTGACTTGCGTTTTTCCCAATGACATGCCATCGCTATACTGGATGCGACTAAAAAGAGGATAATACGCGTGTATTTAACCGCATCCAGGCACGCAGTGAACATCGACCCCCGACTTCCGACGGTTTGTTAGGGTATTTAGTCACCTCCTAATCCTTACGCTTCGTACCTCTGCTTGATTGTTGACCTATTGTGCTATTTACTTCTTCTTTCGGAGCATAGCTGCAAGCCGCGTCTGTCGTTGGAACTTGATCTCGAAGCTTTTCCTCTTCTGCTTCTGTTCGGGTTCATCGACCTCATTTTGAGGAGAGATTCCTATGGTAGGTGCACCTGTGAGTCTGCTGAAGTCCAATGGCGGCACAATCGTCGCCAGCGGCGATACTTTAGATTCTTCTGCTGTCGCTTCAAATTGGACAGGAGCTGCTATCGAAAGCTGTGATCCTGCCCTGGCGCGTGTGGATTGCCACTGTGTAGGAATGACCTTTGCTCCATCCGATTTCACTATAGTATCCGATTCACGTGGAAGTGGAGCTACTGGTTGTAGCTTCAGCAGTGGAAGGTTAAACTTTGATGATCGGCGAACAATTTTCTGCTCTCGAGTAGTTGACGGTCGGCGACTCAATTCCGGTCTGTTTTGAAGTGATCTTTTGTACTCCAGCAGCTCATCTTTATGGTACTCCATTAGCTCCCTAGCCACAAGCACATGCAAGTGAGTGAGATTTTGGAGAGGAAGCTTTAAACTGGTGATGCACTTATCAACCTGAGTGAAGGCTCATCGCCGTTGGAGGTATTCCAGTTGTCTCCGTGGATCTTCTTGCCTGCTTTCATTAGCCTGGTCCATTCCTGCGTGGCAGAATGAAGTTACTAGTTTTGTTCGTACGCAAACCATAGTCAAAAGGCAGTACCTCCTCATCACGTCGACTGGTCTCCACTCGAGAAGTAACAATCTCCTCCAGCTCGTCATGGTAACGAAGCTGATCCTCTCGAGCTGCAAGCTGCTCTTTGAGTTTGTTGATATATCGTCGGAGATCCTCTTTGCGCTTGCCAATTTGTTCGAGCACACCCGTGCTTGACTGCTGAACATGTAGGGGAGGATGATATTCTACAGAAGCGATTCTTAGTACTCCCCCTTGCTTAGAACAATGCTATCGATCCATACTCGTTCGCCGATTGCGTTTTTGCATGTGCTGCTGGAGGAAGCCCAGTACAATCAATCCCACCAAGACACAACCAATGATCAGCCCTGGCATGTTGATTGTCGAGCCTGCTGCACCTCGAATATGCGGCATTGTAGTCGTTCAGCACGAGCTTGGAGTTGATTCATGCAGAACCACGAGTAACAAACACAAGATCACAATTCATGAGGCTGTATTTTTAGGGCGAGCTTTCCCATGCTGATAAGTGAGCACAACGCTTGCATTTCGACGCATCCAGTCCTCAAGCTTAAGGCTAAAGCACATTTCTTTCGGCTAGGAGTAGTCCTAATCTGTACAGCAAAATAAATAGAGCTTGCGGCCATGCTCACACATCGGCGACGAACTCGTCTTCATCCACGACCAAATTCGACGTGTCAAAGTTCATGGGTTGTTCCACAGGCATAGGCGTAAGCCAATAGTCACTGAGATTCAAGTTATCCCAGCTCTCACCAACGTCCACAGGTGACGTTTTGCCTTCAGGCAAAGCCGCCAGAGCCTCCAATCCAGAAGTCTCCAAGCTCTTGACATCTCCCTGAAGAATGCAATCCAGAGTCTCTTCATCCACTCCATCGGAAAGGCGTTGGATCTCAATAGATGGCATCACGGGTGTGAGCTGCTCCTCTTTCATCTGGAATTCCGTTCGGTCGTAAACCCCATCGAGCAAGACAAGATCCTGGAGGAACCAGCTCGTGAGACCCGTAGCAGTAGTTGCAGTTGTATTGGCTCGAATCTCCTCTGCCTGTTGCTTCGCCCGCGCCTCCTCCTTCATCGCCAAATGGGCACTAAGTGGAGCACGACGTGCTCGTTGACGCGGCTTCTTGTGCGTTCTCAGCCGCTTGCCAGCCGGCTCCGAGTCTGTCGACGCCTGTGCACGAGCCTTGCGCTTGAGCTCAAGACGGCGCTGGTTCTTGTTGGCCTTTTGGCGATGGAAATCACACAAATTGTGGCGTTCTCCATTGCGTTTGACTGCGCGTAGGTTCCAGCACTTTTTGCTGGGATAGCGACACACACTCTCTGCATCATGTTCCGCTGTTGCTGCCTTGGGAGAGGAAACAGAGAGAGGAGAAGCTGCGCCGGGACGAGTGGCCATCATGGCGGAAGTGTGCAAAAGGGGAAATGACCTCAGTAGCCACGCACGACCGAAGATACTCAACTGCCTCAAATCCGAGCCGATAGCTACATGGGTGAACTGGGTCACAGATGTTAGAGGGCATAAATGGGCTCCTTACTCGATACTGAACGCCAGTGTTGGCCAGTCGACTTGGATTTTGGCTTGAATTTCGAGGGATGGCTCAGAAATTCGACGCAATTCAAGTCAATTGATCGGAGCCACCTCCTCTCTTCGCTCTCGGAGCGCGTAAAGAGCGGCTGGAGCTCCGCCTGGTGTTTCTGTTCGGTCGACTGGATTCGCGGGCGCAATGCACTTCGATTGGTGTTGCATCGTGTGTTTGTTGCAACCTTTTGTGACAGTCTTTGACTGGTAGTGATCAACGCACCTGTCGTCGGGTAATCCTGACCTTGCTTCAATGCGTGTTGATACCTGTCGCGGACGGGGCGGTCGACAGCGGAATTGTCGCTGGAGACTCCAAGGTGGGGGTAATACAGCAATATCCATCGTCTGGTGCACTCTGTATCGTTGTGCAAGAAGTCTGGTTTCAGCCATTCCACAAAGGGATTTCGCTGGTTGCTAGTTTAGATAAATTGATCATTGCTTCGTTCTCTTCCGCATGGAGAAATGATTCTTTATTGGTTAGGCACTTGGTACTTTAGGTAATCTTTAGTTATGGTAACAAAACATGTTAGATGTTCGCTCGGGTGACAAGTGAAGGTGTTCGCCGGACGTCTGGCTGCCATGGTGCAGAGTTCATGAGTCCCTCTCCCGATCTCGCCACTGCCGTTGCAATCGGTGGCAGCAGCATGGACGAGGTTGGAACAGGTTCCTTTGGTGGAGTGAGTGGTTGGTGCATCCATGTGTGCGAGTTCATTGCCGGTTCCATCTTGGCCATTGCTGCTACACGGAGCATGGCACGAGGACTCCTTGGGTATGCCCCATTGATCCATGTTGACGGCTCACGTCGCCATGCGTCCATCTCACTGTACGATCGAGTGTGTGAGTTGCCCATTGCCACAAGTCCTGCTGCTCGTTGCAGCTCCATGAGGGACGGAGAAGCACGTGGTGCACGAATGTATTGCGTAGTGAGGGGCACAGCACCCAGTTCCTGTTCCAGTTTGAGAGCAATAGAGGCGCGCATGCGCATACGACGTTCTAGATCGGAGAAGCCGTTTGCATGCAGTGACAGGTGGCTGGGGAGACCGAGTGCAGCTTGACCAGCTTTGCGCTTCTTGTCCAGTCGACGCTGATTGCTGTTGGCTTTTTGACGGTGCATTTCGCACAGATTGTGGCGTTCTCCGTTGCGTTTGATGGCGCGTAGATTCCAGCAACGTTTGCTGGCGTAGCGGCACTTGAGAGAGCTGAATTCGTCGTCTGTAGTCTGCATCGGGAGGTGGAGGCTTCGTCTCGAGGTGACAAATTGAAGAGTGAGCAGTTGGTTTGAGCGGCAGCGTCTTCAAGGTGCAGAATCTTAGCCAAGACTGAGATGTCGACTTAAGCGCATGTTGGTGACATAGGCGATGGAGCAATATTTCTCAATTCGTACAAAGTAGAAGCTACAGGTTGACTTTAGGGTGAGGAGACGCTGCGGCTGTCGACTTAACGGCAGAGATGTCGCTTTTCACCAAAATGGGGTCGGCTGGAGAGGAGACAATGGTGCTGATTTAAGGTCGGAGTATGCAGCCCACGCCGTGCAGCCTTCGCTCGTTTGCAAGGTCCGGATCAAAGCAAAGAAGCTTTCTTTGCTAGATCGTCATCAGGATGGGATACAGGCGCTGATTCAAGCCTAGAAGAGGAGGTTGCATGAAGGACCATCTTCGTGTCTAGTTCATGAGGTCCACACTGTAGGGTCTGCTCTAGACTACCGTAGACTCTACTCTGCCATATGCGGCTCTGCCAGTGACACTAGCTCCTGATTTTTGTAGTGCGAATCAGTTTGTCTCTACGGGACTGAAGCAATTCGGTGCCTGCATGATTGTGGGCGATTGCGAGCAACGTTTGAGCAACTCGTGCCATCGAGGTCAAGCTTGCTTTGCTAAGGCTCTTCTGGCTGAAGCATCGGCGAGAGAGCGCCGAAAACTGAACTCTCGTCTGCAGCGACAATCTCGGTGCCTGTCCGACGTACACATCCTGTTTGACGACGAGAATAAGCCCGGAGCTGGAAGATATCTTTGACAGGAATCAGTGCGGTGGGTTTTCAGTCTGTCGCGGCCAAGCAGCACCGAGTGTCTATACTGTCCGTGTCTATACTGGCGCCAGCGGATGCAATGATTGCCTTTCCTGTAGTGCCATCGTTCGATGAGCGAGATGGACTCGAAACGGGCTGACTCATGATGTGGTACATACAAGTGTGCAACGAAGCATTGAAGTGCCAGTCACCGTATGATCACCAGAGTGGAGCTTCGCTTTTGGATGTAATAGACTGCTAAGCATTCCGTTCAGTATGTTGACTTAGTGCGCGCTCCGGATGCTGAATACGTCTAACGCGCGATACTTAGCGACACACGAACGGATAGGTGACGTAGTTGCTAGAAGAATCCGGCATGAAACATTGGCTGTAGTCTCGTGCAGCGACTTTGGCGTCAATTCACTTCATTCAAGTCTTGTGCAGATTGTTGCAAGATGATACCCATTACGCACTCGCAAACCGCGAGCGTATATTTTTTCCTGATACGAATGTTTTAGGATCGATCAACTCGCTTTAACTCGACGCAGCAACTCGGATCGTTTGTCCATTAATACTGAAGTTTCAGTGTATACTGCGCCAGAAACAGAAGTCATGGCACAACAAGTACTAAAACTTGAACTCTCGACCAACGATATGAGCTTCGGTATGATCGAACATCTTGCTCATCTGTGTTAAATCAGTTGATGTCAAAGCTAAGCAGGATGAGAAAATCAAGGTAGTAGTCGGTGTCCAGCTGGACTGAGTAATGGACACTCATCTCAACGTACGATATCACTAGGTGTAGCTATTTGCTATGAAGAGATATATCGCTGTGAGTTTGAAACTATTCGCCTTCCGTGTCGACATTACTCTGGTGCGTATTCAAGCGTTAGAGAGAGAATTGGAAGCGAAAATGGTCGTCAAGCTGGACGTGCAAACGCTTAATCGTGAGAACAGAAGGGGTGATACCACAACGTTTGGTGCACTGCAACAGTCTCACTTCAACTTCAGACATACAAAAATAAAGTGTAGTGCACTTCAACTTCGACTTTACAAAAACCAAGTATGTCGAATAGAACTCGCTTGTGACTAACCACAGTGAAAAATCTGTCGTTGAAGGTACCTACTGGCAGATCATAAAGAGTGCACGAGCAAGCCGGTCCCAATGAACTCCAACCCGACGAATGTCTGGCGTATGCTAATTATTTGCTGCGTGAATGAACCTCATCTGATGTCGTTGATTGGAGATGCAGTTGTAGTAATCAGACTTGGAGCAAACGCGCCAAAATTATCTTATTAGAGAACAAAGAATGCTATGACTCGAAACAATGGATGTGTGGGCAGCAAGAATGCTCTAGTAACCTCAGCACTTGGCACTACAGTGTCTATACTGGCGCCAGCGCGTCGTCTTTCTTTTCTATGTAAGGACGACAAACAACGTTGGACAAGTGGAAAGGACTGATTAGCGCCAAAGTAAGCTTAAAAAATATAGCAGTGCATCTACACGTACCCATGCGCCACATCTTGAATTTTGAAGTCGGTCGTCGCACTACAACTACGCCAAGAAGGCGGGTGGAAGTCGGTTCCGTAGCTTAACAAGTTGACCTCGTGGCTCTGGTCAGATCGCCCATCGACACATCCAACAAAGCAGTATGTTCACCTTTTGCTTCGGCCGGTGAGAAACTTCAACAACGGATACATGACAGTATTGCTTGTCCCCGAAGCTCTGCCTAGTGAAATGCTTGATTATACGAATTATCGGTCCGTACACACTCCACTTCAGTGAGCTTAATTACTCCACCAGCTGCGCTAAGTAAGCCTGTACTCAAGTTCTCAATTCAAACGGATGCTCGGAGAACCGTAGTGCAGTCGTGACAAGCATAAGGGGTATTTCAATCGTGGTATCACCGGTAAGGATGTGTCATACTGGTTGAGATTGTGGACACTACTGCAGGTTAAAATAGCGTTAGTTCACAGTGTTGAATGCGATCTACGTTTTAGAGCCTTGGAGTACTGCTTGCAATACGTAGTGTTGTTTGAGATTATTTCTTGAATGCTCTCTTGTGTGGAACCACAACCAAAGTTACTTCAACTTGAAGCATACAAAAAGCTATAGGTGGGCAATGGTACTGCTTCAACTTCGAGCAAAAAGGCTATTCTTTCACATTTGCACAGACCTCCACGCACGAGTCCAACAATCGATTGAGTCTAACGACCAATCCGTTTCTCGTAGTTCCAACAGTATTATTATCGCAACGGACCATCGCGAAACTTCCGATAGTATCAACGAGCACCACAGGCATTCCCTTAACAGCAGCCACAACATTGCTTACAAGAATTCAGCATCTGATGATATGGTGAGCAAACGCACTAAGAACAGGCGACGAGCCTCCATGACATCTCGTAGCCCCCAACATGCAGTAAATCCACATCAACGCGAACGAAGTCGCAGTGATGCTACGACCTCCACGAAAACTAGCGAGGTGAGCTCTGCTGAGCCTGTTGTCGAGAAAACCCAACTTTTGCCAGGTACCTTGAGATTGGCCAACGACGGTAATGTTACAGCAATGGAAGAAGGGGATCTCAAACATGGCAAGAAGCAAATGTTTATGATGTCACCTCGTTTGGATGCACAACTTGGTGGATACCCTCCAGATTGCGGCACCAAGGAGCTCAAGTATCTTTCATACGCCAAGGTGCTACGTGATCGCGGAATGACACACCCAATGCGCTATTCAACCACTCAAGTAGATGTACTGGGTTTTGCTATGCCGGAGAGATATCCGTTGTGCTCGACAGACTTTGGTGCACACTCGTTTCATCACTTACCGACTGACTCAACTGTTCTGAGTCAGTATGGACTAGGAATTGCGCTCTACTTTAAGTATCTCAAGGTCATCACGTGGCTATTCCTTTTGCTCGTGGTGATTAGTGCTCCTGCTCTAGTAGCCTACGTCGTAGGTGGTGGCACCTCTATCGCGGAACTTACTGCTCTTGCGCGTCAAGATCTTCCGTCAGTATTGGGAATCACCAGCATCGGCCATCTTAGCGAGGCTAGTAGTGTGTGCGACCAAGCTCTCGAGAATACAGAGTTATCGCTCACATGTCCAGCAGGCAACATCGGTTTTGTGAAAGCAGTATATTCGACGTACGATTCCCAAGGGAGTTGTTTGTGTCCTGAGCGAAACAAAGTTGCAGGGGGATCTGGTAAGTGTCGTGGTGATGCAGAAGGCTCGTATTGTCCAGTGGATGGAGCTGGATGTTTCATAGGTGTACATCCCGTCTCTCTTCAACCTTGCTGTGCATTTTCACGAAATGAGACAACGAAGAATCCGCTGTTTGACGACATGCGTATTCGGGAAAATGAGGGCTGTGGTTCGAGCATGGCCCAACAAATAGTTGAAGGGCTATGTCTTGGCAAGACGAGCTGCACACTTAACGTTAGTGAAGCAATTACATACGCATGGGAACCTGACCCCACCTACGGAACTAACTGTTCAAAAACACCGACTATCGTCACTATCGACAGTGTCGCTAACATCACTACAGAGCTGTGTGAGGTGCAACTGAACGACGATAGCGATTATTCAAGATGCAGCACCAACAAGCGTGCGTTGATCGTCTATGGACGATGTTTCACTACACGCGTGGATTTGTCAAATGCATGGAGCCTCAAAATTATCGGCTGGGACTCGATGAGTGTAAGATTCAAGCTATGAATTTGCTTCCAAGATCGAACTAACGTGTTGATGAATGTAGCGACGTGAATTCTTAGGGCTCGCTATAGGATGCGATATTGCGTGCAGCCTCGCATTCTTCGGAGTTGTAATATGGCTACGAAGAAAGGAAAAAGAAGCTGTAGACTATATCACCCAGAACCAGATCAAGGCCCTCGATTACACCGTCCAACTTGTAAATCTTCCTTACCATGATGACCTTAACTTACTGCGTCAAGAGGTGAGTTCGCATTGTCGAGATTTGCCAGCATCTCACTAATATGTGCGGATAGATTCGTCTGCACCTAGAAGCTGTTTTGAGTAATGCCCCACCGTTCGCAATGGACCTCGATCGTATTCGGGTTGCGGATGTCCAATTCGGCAAAAGCGCGTCTCGCCACTTACGATTGCTTGGTCGTCGAGGTATCATCGTACGTCGCCTAGAAATTGCGCAACAGCGTCATGAGAAGCTGCAACTTTTGCACGGGCGTCTTGATGAGCGCGTGTATGCCAGACGTGAACGAAGGCACCTGCGCGCTATCCACAAATTAGAGACAAAGCTTCACCGCTTTAATGCAAAACTGGAGCAATGGCATTTCCATCATAAGAGATACAACATATCGCAAGCCGTGACCGCTTTCGTGACATTTGAAGAAGAGGAAGGGTTTCATCGCTGTTTGCAAGAGTACCCGGACCTCGGTTGGTTCCATCGTCTTTTTCAACCGTACTACAAGCGATTGCATGGCAAACGACTTCGATTCCGCCCAGCTCCCGACCCGACCGATATCATCTGGGAAAATCTACATCATCCATTCCTTGAGAGAATGTTCCGACAAATGGTACGTTAACGATTGGACTTGACGCAGTATTTTCAAGCTAACTCACTTTGTACTTGTCAATACCTGGACGCTCGATAGATTGTGGCATTGATCACATTAGCTGTGTTGTTCCTGAGCTTCGTGCTCATTTTTATGGCGAAGGAGCAGAAAACCAAACTAGAAAGAGAGTTCGGACGACCAACGAGCTGTCCAACAGGAGTTACCAAGACTGATGTCATCCAAGACGAGCTCAACAAAGCCTCTGGGCTGGTACCATATAAAGCTCTCGTGGAATGCTACTGCAAAAACTTTCTCGTTGATCAGTAAGTTCATCACACCTCCAGATTCTTGCGATGCTAACCCAACATTGTGTTTCTTCGTGAAACAGCTCATTCCGAAGTATGATGTATGAAAGCTTCCATAACCCGGAAACAGGGGAGGATGAAATGCTGTGCCGATCATGGTCAACTTCATTTGTGACGACCCAGCTCTTATCGATTGCTTCCGTGCTGCTGGTTGTTGCTGTAAATCTGGTACTGGCACGAATTCTCAATGGCCTCGTCGCCTTGGAGAAGCATCACACCGAATCTAGCCTAGTGGTGTCACGTGTTACTAAGGTCTTCCTCGCTCAATTTTGCAACACGGCACTATTGATGCTTGTCATCAATGCTAACGCGAATTATTTCTCGTCGTCTCCAACTGTACCGGAAGTTGGTGCAACCACCGGAGGATTTTCACTGGGAGCGCTGCAAATTCTTAATGGCGATTACTCAGACTTTTCATCTAAATGGTACAATGACGTTGGCGTGGCGCTTATGCTAACCATGATCATCAATTCATTCAGCACACACGCGTATCTGTTGGCAAACTACCTCGTACTCAAAGCACGTCGCTTTATTGATCGGGGATATTCATCTGACCATTCCCTGACAAAACAAGACACACAGCGTGATCTCGAAGCGCTATATCGTGGACCGAAGTTTGACCTCGCTGCACGCTACGCCCAGTCACTTACCTCGATCTTCATCACATACATGGTAAGTGGTCATATTTCCAAGCTACATACTCATGATGCTGATAAAAATGGTGTTCACTATTTTGTAGTTTTCAGCAGGCATGCCACTGCTCCACTTGATCGGATTCGGTGCAATGATCATGACCTATTGGGCTGACAAATTCAGTAAGTGACCTCGATCTCGTCTTAGCCTTCTGTTGGCATAGCACCTAACATGATCTTTGTCTTGAACAGCTTTTCTTCGCATTGCTCGATCTCCACCACTATATGACAGCAAATTATCTACGGCAGCGGGATCATTGCTTCCCTACGCAGTGTTGATGCACTGCCTCATTGCTATGTGGATGTTCTCGAACGACCGTATTTTCGAGTCTGAAAGTGACGAAACTTTCGAGGCCGCAACTGTGAACAGCACTTACAGTCCTGGCGATGGTATACCCCTGTTTGATACAGCCCGTCGAGGTCAGTTGCTTTCCCGCGTTACGCGTCCTCAAGTCGTGATTCTTTTCGCCTTTTTCGTGACTGGCTGCGCCATCGTGGTCATGCGTACCGTGCTTTTTGAGTACGTGCCAGCCTTAATACGCAGTGTTTTCCCGGCCTTAGCTCGCCTATTAGAAACGCCTCGAGTTGCGAAGGGAATCCCCAACTACTTTGATGGTGAGTGTCCTACCTCAGTAATTATGATTCATCTCCATTCCTAACATTGTGACGTCTGCAGCCATTCCAACCCCGTGTCTACAGGAAAAGTTGGCTGCTACGGGTGGCACTCAACAACTGTTGCGTCCAGATTTGCGTATCAAGTACGAGCGTGTTCTACTCAACCGCATCGCTCAAGAGGAATCGATGACGAAAATGCGTTCGAATCACTCCTTGTCCGACGCAGAACGCTTCAACCAGGCAAACTGGATCATCGGTTGCCATTCGTATGGTACGTTGTTTCCCCATTGTCATCAACGAGCTCAAACTAATGCATTACTGGCATTTTCACAGCCATCAGTGACAACAAGGAGTACGTCGCCAAGCTTGCCATTGATTCGCACCTTTCAGCTCAAATTCCACTCGATCAAATTTTCTAGGCTGAGATGATATGGTACATGCGCTCAATGTTTATTAGCGGCAATTTGTGAGAAAGCAGCATCTTTCCTTACGCAATTCCGGTATATGATAAACTCGTCATGATGTAGTGCCTTCCTCGCACTTCCACACGGCCTCTCAACAACTTCATGATAAACTAAGCCAATGTCTTGGGAGACGGCGTGGATCCATCTGCAGTTGACGACGATGGTGACTGTACACGCACGCCAATATCAGAGAGACCAGACATCTGCCCTGCGCGAGACTGGCTTCGTTTATTGTCGCTCCGATTAACGCCCAGCACCATCTCGGTCTCACCAGGGCAATGCGAGAAAGCAAAGCCCGTGTTGCGGCGTACAAGCCGCGGTGAGTCCATCACCACAGCGGCGTCTTCACCCTTGGCCAAACGATTCCACTCGCGCATCAAGTGCGACGGTTCCGGGTAGAACAACACTCGTCCAGCCTTGGCGATGTAGTTAGGCAAAATAGCAACGACCACAGACAGGAGGAGGCCAAGCCAGAACCACGCTTCGCGCACAAGCTGGCTTACCACGCCGTAACCGACCTCAGTATCGTAAAAGTCGGCCTTGGTCCATCCGAAGACGGCACAGAAGAACGCTGTAAACAGGTAGTAGAACACTAGCGTACCCACAGTTGAAATGGCGTTTGCTCGGGTCCAGTTACTCGTCATGAGCGACACTTGCACCGTTGAGGCTGTGATCAAATATGTGTATGATGCGACACCATTTGCCCAGAGGCCCAAGTCGCGCTTGTCAAATTGGAGCTTCGACGAATCACTCGAAAAGTACCAGACAATAGAACCGTTTGAGAAGAACGGCACTGCGTACACCACATACGCATGCCACGCTCCCAACACGCACCACCCGAAAAAGGACAGCCAGTTGAACGATCGGTTCTTCAGGCCATTCACGTACAGCGTCGGGTACTGCATCAGCACCGCAGGAGACACGTCCTGGTTGTACATGGCAATAAACACGATAGGAATTGTGGTGAATAGCGCATTGTACAGTGTGAAGAAGATGCTGAAGTACATCAGCAAACCGCTGTACATCGTCTCCATTGCCAGGTAGAAGTTGGACATCGACAATGCAACGTTCTTCATGAACGAGAACAAAATGAGCTTGGAAATCCTCTTGTAGCTGTAGTTGCCGTGCACCAAAAGAAGACGTTTCAAATAATGGAACTCTGCGATAGAATAATCGCTAGAGAGAACAGCTTGGCGTCCCTCTTTGCCACTAATACCAACACCCACGTTTGCGGCTTGGATCATTGGTACATCATTGGCACCATCTCCAATAGCAAGCGTAATATTGCCAGGTGAGAACATCAGCGTTGGCTCCGTTACAAGCTTCACCACCGACGCCTTCTGAGACGGCGAGCAGCGACAACAAATCACAGATTTGCACTGTGTAGCTACTGCCAAGAAGAGATACTTGATGTCATCATCAAGCACCAGAGCAAGCGTTTTGCCATCAATTACCATGGCGAACTCCAGTTCTTCATCGACGTAGTCACCGCTGCTCATGCTGCCAGTGCCACCCGTCATTGTATCGGTTTTTGGCTCAAAGTCGTGGTCACACAGATCTCGGTCGAAGCTGTTCTCAGAGATGTCACGGTTTGGTACGGCTGGGTATACTTCATCGTAGTGAACAGGACTATCTGTTGGTGTCCCCGCATTAGCGCCGGCGTGCTCGCGGCGTGGTAAGCGCCTCCGTTTCTTTCGAGCCTCTGCTTCCGCGTCACGCCCAACTAGAGCTAGTTTTACAAGATCCCACAAATACAAGATTGCTCGCTTCAGGGCTTCCCACAGCACACTAGCCGGCGACGATGTCTCATCCGATCCCCATTTGTCCTCTACAAGGTCGACGTATAGCTCCTCTAGTCTTGTACGTAAGGAACCCTTGTCGCGCTGGCCAAGTACGATCACGTCCATATTATCGTCGATCACATGCGATGACATACCAATGCTAAGCGCAGTTTCCTTCTTGTCGCCTGTGAGTACCCAAAATTTAATACCGGCCTTGCGCAGGGCACAAATAGACTCCTCCACACCGTCCTGAAGTCGATCTTCAATTGCTGTCGCGCCAAGCAGCGTCAGCTCAACCTCGATGATGGCCGAAACCTTGGCAATCTTAGCAGCACGGCCTTCCATAGAGAACTCTGCTTGTCGGTACAAATGGTTCCATTGGTCATACTCCTCCTGGGTAAGACGACGCATGGCAGATGTTAACGTTCGAAGACCCTCCGATGCATATTCCTGAAGATGCCCACGAGTCACGTGCGCTACACCTTGAGGTTGAGTCTTTGACAGCAGATCGAAAATGATATCATCAGCACCCTTGCAGTAGAGCACGATACTTCCATCGGGAAAGCGCACGATCACCGACATACGTTTCCTGTCGCTGTTAAACTCCAGCACATTCAGAATTTCAAATGACATAGGTGTGCCCTGAATTAGCGTATTGCACACGGGACCATCACGAGATTCGAGTACGTAGCCGAGGTCAGCCGCAGCAAGCACGAGCGCCTCTTCATCTGGAGAAGAAGCGTTGTACTTGATCTGCGGAGTCTGGACCGAACAGGAGTCGTCGCTCGATGTGGGTGATGTTGAAACATTCGTCTCCGGGATCACAGTGTTACAAATCGTCAGCAGCAACAAGAAGTCATGGATCTCCTTCTTTGTCGAATGGTTTGAGTTCAATCGCGCTAGCAATCGGCTGTCGTTAAACCGGGTACCAGGCTTCGAAGGCTTGGCAGGGTCCACTTCAATGTCATTGTAGCGAAGCCCACCAATGGTGCACTTCGCAAAGATCATTTCGTTGCATGTGAGCGTACCTGTCTTGTCTGAGAAAATGTACTGAATCTGTCCGAGATCTTCGTTGATGTTGCTATTGCGAACCTGAGCTGGTGTATTTGTCTTGGCGTCGTACATTTCCAGATCGTTTTCAATATAACGCGCATGAACAAAACGTACACCTTCCATAGTCACGTACATAGAGAGCGGGATCAAGTTGTTAAACAGGATCACGTAACTCAAGAAGATGTAGCCGTTTGAGTCTTCCTGAATATACCATGGTGTCTTCTCGTCGGCTAGATCCAAATTCCAGTTGTTGTTGCCAAGCGTGCATGCAATCGAAATTCCGAAAAGCAGCATCAGAACCAGCACAAACATGGTATCCAAAGTCTTTTCCACAAAGCTACGCTTCAGCGGCACAGCGACTGAGTTCATCTGAACCTTCGTCTCCTTGCCTGTGTAGATTACGAGCCCAAGCGTCCACTCGGCGTTGCGGCTTTCACTGCCACGCAAAATCAAATTATCCATGGTCAAACTAGTTTCGGAGGTCTCTTTGTCAGCATCAGTAACAACATCATCCCCAAGCTTTCCGAGCCTCATGATACCATCAAAGTAAAAGAGATCCTTGTTGGGCACGTCGCACTCCACCTCCAGTTTGTTCTGCTCCAAAATTTCTTCTGCAGTCAAAAAGTGTTTTGTGCAACTCGCTACTTGTCGGATCTTCAGGTTAGTTTCTCCATCCAAATTAGCCGTCTCAACGTAGCATCGGCCGTCAGACCGACTTGTGGCCAGTAGAATGCAATCCGCAGGAACCTGATCGCCATCCCTCAATAGCAGTACATCCCCGACTTCAATATCTTGCCATGTGCCATCGATATGCATCACCTCGTCCAGCACGTCGCGACGAATAATGTGCGCAGGTCTAGAATTTACCATAGCATCACCCTTCTGTCGACGAAGATCCTCGCTCACGTCCTTCAGTGCAGACGTCGCAAATACAATCAACAGCGGTGTAAGACTTGCCACGGGACTCACGGGAGAAAAATCGAAGAAGCACAGTGCTACTACAATAGTCGTGTACAAGTTCGCGAGTCGGCTGAACTGCATCTTGAGAAAGACGAACAGGAAGTTGTAGTACGTGTACTTGCTCGTGATGATAAGGTTGGAGCAGAACACAGGTGCCTCTTCCTGTGCTTCTGCTTCCTTCCTTTTCAGCTTCTTGGTCTTCAATGCATCTGGAAAAGACGCCGACACGCCCGACTGACTGCGTTTCAGCCTGTTGTTTGGGATGCCTGGACCCACCATAATTTTACGACGAGCCGACGGTCCTTCATCCTCGTCCATTTCAGCGGACGGGTTAATAGACAGCGTCTGATGCATAGAATTAACTCGCTGTGGTGACGGTATCATCGTCGCGAGTGCAGCACGATCACACTCTCGTTGGTTCTGCACCGCCTTGACAATACGACGCAGTTTCCAGCCATACATGAAGCCCGTAATATTGAGCATCGTCAACAGGATGGAGAAGAATCCCTGCATAAGCACGGAGGTACCACTGCTAACACTGCTAAGTTTGCCATTGTAGCCCTTGTAGTACCAAATGACATCCACGAGCAACGTAATTTGCATGCCAATTTTGTAGCTGAGCAGGAATTTCGGCACAAGGAACTTCGTACCGTGCCAACCTAGCACAAGTGTAATGTACAGGATAAGCACGGGTACTGTAGCTTGGAAACTCAGACCCAAAATAATGGGGAAGATACGTAGAGTGTTGATGATGGTTTGCGACACCATCGTGAACTTGAGGCGACGTCGTGACTGGTAAATGGTCATGCCCTTAAGGAAGCAGAAAACCTTCTCAAAGAGGTTCCAGACCTTGGTCTCTGCATTTGGCTTGGTATCTGATGCTACCGAATCTGCCATACTGTAAAAACGATAAGTGCCTGATTAAAGTCGTGTTCATTTAGGCATTGCCAAAAACGACGTACCTGTCGGCACGATACCGTAGCGAGATGATATTGCGTTGTTCCTCTTCATTAGCCGCTCCTGTGAACGTATTGACGCGTCGTAAGTTTTTGTGGTGCGACTGCGATGTGGGTAGCTGTGTAGCGGACGTGGGAGGCGCCTGGCCGTCCCCTGAAGAAGCCGCTTGGCCTCCCATGTCGAGCTGGTAGTCTGTCGAGCTGTCGGACGGCGAGGGCACCGCGAACTCGACGCGCATCTCGTCCGTTGGTCCTGCCCTCGGCCTATTCTGGAATAGCGAGAGAGGCCGCGCTGGCTTATTGTCTGAAGTAGCGCTAAGGCTTGCTGAAGTGGTGGAGACAGGCGAGCCCTTCCCCTAAAAGTGTAATCAAAGGGGCGGTTATACCGTATTTTGTTGGTAAATCTGGCCTAGGAAAAGTAGGCAGTGTGTTAGGAAAAAGGCCAAAACCCCTTTAAAAATCCTATTCCTGTGTCCACAGAATGCCTATTTTAAACCAAGAAAATACGGCTGGGATTGTTAGTTCTCATGTATCCTGGGGAGTTATCTAGAGCCAAACATATTCCAATACGCTACCTACACTGAAAGAACTGTCCTTTCCACCACTAGGCTGTACACGGTCTCACTATTAGGCTTAATGTCCAAGAGAACAAAGTCGACTAGAAGGAGGTAAGCCCCACCGCGGTGAGATAGCGACATGAATTCGGCTCTGCGGCAGACACGACTTAAACAACCAGAGCTAGGCGAACATGGTTAGCAAAGTGCGAGCTAGAACTTGGCTTACGACCCGCCTCAAGCTCACACGATAATAAGACAGCTGAGGCGCGATGTAAATTCTGTTAGCCATCTCGACGTGGAGACATTGAGTAGAGTGTGGGGGTATGCCATAATGGTCGACGGCGCCACGCATGAGACTGAGATATTTTCTGATGTTCCTGTATTCTTCGAGTTTGCTCGTCATATCTACGATTACCATTACTTGCAATTGCAATGGGGGAGCTCGCGCATAACTCATCAACGTGGCTGAACAGCTTAGTTTTGCATCGCTGTACACTCCTTAGTTGTACAATGGACTGGAAGAAATGGATCGGTGTCATGTAATCCGAGGTATGGTCGATGGAGTTGCAGAGTTTATAAGCAATATTCAATCGATTAAGGTTGAGATGAATTGCTACCAAAACAAAAAGACCTATGATGCCCCTGGGTATCATCACAAGTGAAAAGTCTGACTTCGGTAACTTGCTGCGACAACACACCAAGAGGCTCAATAGTGCCCTAGGCAATACTACAGGAGACACAACGTGAGCACCTCATCAATCGCTATCGGCAGGATAGTACGTTTCGAAGAAGTGTAGACAGCGTATCCGCAATGGCCGTTGATGCTGATTGGGAAGAACTTAATGCTAAAAGGCCATCAAGGCCCTGACATGGTTCGCAGTCGGGTTGGCAGCTATATCACCTGGTACCCACACGGTAGAAGGTGATTCAGCCATTTAAAAGTGGTGAAAAGCGGTGAAAAGCGCTCAGCGAAGCAGCTATGTCTAGGTAGTTATGGATCTAGCGCCACCTCCACACATTTCTATAGTCACTGCCTAATTTGACCTTCCCGTGAGCCCCTATTCTAACCCAAGTAGACAGATAGGCACCACTGCCTACTTTACATAGGCCTGCTGTTTACCAATGTTGCGGGGCTCTGTTGGCTGTTGCCTGGTGGCGAGGTTTATGGTGGATGTCTCGGCAATTTGGCGATTGTGAGAGGTTGCACATGCACCATACGTCGTGGTAAGGGCGTTGTTCCCGCTCGCCAGGATCCCTCGAGTTCGATCCGATTTACAGATCCTCAGCACCTTAGCTCACTGCTTCGAGTGGATTTTGAATCTGGGTTTCTGTCCGTCTCGATGGCGATCTCGGTCTCATGTCTGCTACTCTTTCTCTATCAACCTCGCTCTATCTGTTGAGTCCCACGTTGAGAAAAGGAAAAGGATTCTCTCAGGCTGCAAACTGTCCATTGTTAGACCGCTGAGATACTTGTTACAGCTTGCGATGAGCACTACTTGCTAGCTTTTTGACATCGTACACGTGTGGCTAACATGTATTGCTACATTGGATAATGATAATAGCATATTGGACCCTTAAAACGTTTACCGGACTCAGTCTTGCTGCTTTAAACACATTGCTACGAGATCCAGCACTGCTACTGATATAACGGTCAAACTAATACCTTGTGGACATCCATTCTAGATGGCTACATTTACTTCATCTTGAGGTCATTTCCAATGTATCAGTTCCTCCTAGCAACTAGTTCACGAAATGCAGTAGCCTTTAAGCTAAAACATCCACTGCAGCTCATAGTATCATGATAATATCAACACAAATCGAATGTGATTCCCGACAACAAAGCTGTGTATCCCTACATCCCACAATGCTGGCGATAACATCACTAAAAATACGGAGGCATCAGTCCTTGCAACCACCGACACTTCTAAGCGATAACACTCCAATGAAGCAGTATGGTCAGAGTCAGATCTTGCGCGAAAGCGTACCAGTCGTGGACTTGGAAAGGGAACGACGCACAACTCGGTCCTGGTTGTGGGTCTGTTCAGCACTCGTGAGTCGAGACAAAGGGGAATGTTGTGTGAACTTGGTCGAGAATGTGTTCGTGGACAAACAGCAGATTTGGTCCTGGTACTTCACTGACAATGGTGTCGTACGTCGAAGGCCACAGAGCAGACTCACAGCCGAGCAAGTGCATCGTGCATTCGTTCAGGTTGCTGATGAGGTTAGTGGTGCAGATGTTATGCTGGATTCGACGACTCGACCCATTGCAGTGTGTTGGTTCGACAAGAATGACACGCCCGGTGTTGTCCCATTCTTAAGTGCACCTGATCTCTTGAGTTTTCTACAATCCATTTCATCCAGCAGTGTCTGCAGTGCCGCTATCAGTACTTTTATTCGCCCACGCGGTGAATTGGATCCTGCTTGCTACGCTAATCTTGAGCACGAATTCACGTACGTGCGCCATATCTAGTCGCAACTACGCGAACCTGACGCCTTTGTATCTATGTAGTCTTCAGATAAGCGGTCGTGTACAGGGCAAAGTTTTTTGGTTAGCACTGGGAGGACAACGGATTACGAGCAAGGATATCAAATTGAACACCATAGTCAATGAATTGGTTCAGCACTACATCAGTTTTCTCGAGAAAAGCAAGAAATGTCGTGTAGTGCGTTGCGTATCGCTCTTCATATTGGAAGATAGCGGCAAACTAAACTTGTGGCGGACATCTCTATGCGAGACAATCTCTGCTGCGGTAAATCTGCCTTCAGCTCCGACTTTTCCGGATGCACTAGTATCATCGTTTTCAAGCTCGTACGAGGGACCACGCGCCATGAATGAAAGGCTAATAGCTCGTGCTCGAGCTGAAGGTTCGCGGGCACCTGACGAACGCCTAATTGAAGCTATCATGGCAGCTCCTACACCGCACTCGAACAGAACTTCGACTCGGATTTTATCTCCGAGTGCCTCGACTCGGTTGGATCCGCTTGGGGAATTGGAACGTAGACGTCGTGCAAACCTTGAGCTACGCAGTTCAAGTGACTGGGATGAGGTTTTGTCATTTCTTCCTGCTACTTCGTCGCTGTCTCGAGGACGGCGGCGCTCCGTGTCAGCAGCTCATCTTATGTCAAGCCAAAAGCGTGGGTGTTGCGGAGACTTTTGCAGCATGTCCATTGCTGAATTAACAGCTCGGCGAATGGAGCGGAAGAAGGAGTCTACTCTCCGAGAGCAGGCAGGTCATGCTAGAAAAGGCCGTCGACGGACAAGTGCTGTTACTGCCACTGCCGCAGCTACTGCAAGTGCCTTCATGGAAGCTCATCGCACAGATGAATTGTTGGATCGCCTAGCCGAACAGCGCAAACCATCGTCACCACAGCGAATGCAACGTACCGAGACATTGCAGCCTCCACCACTGACACATACAATTCCGTTCAAGCTAGTAGCGCAGACTCGAGCCGAGAAACAACTTGTAGACCTGTTCATCCGACGATACCAAAATGGTGAAGACGGTGACTATCTCGCTGAAACATATTACGGAGATGGCGAACCACTCGGATTCACGTTTCCGGGATACTACTACCGAGATGTACAGGTGTGTGCCAACTGCTATGAGTTCTACATGCTGGTTGAAAAGGTCCGAATGAAAGCTCTGGATCAAATCGCGCGACGTGAGAAAACGAGCCCAAGTCGTCGGAGTCCGGAGAAGAATGGAGTCAATTCACGGAGTAAACGGATAGAACAACTCCGAGAAGAAGAAGAAGAAGATGACGAAAACAATGATGGCCAGCAGTCCGATAGCTCTGATAATTTGCAGCATGTGTGGAAGCACGTGTGGGCACAAACTTCCAATGTAGCGGCTGCAATAACCAAGAAGGACGCTGCAGAATTGTACAGCTTTGTGAACCCCCATCCTGCTGTAGCAATGGTCTTGAGTGGACTGGGAGCATTACTTTTGGGATCACGTGGTGGTGACTGGGGAGAAGTCAAAAGAGCAATCTCACAAGATAAGCTTTTGTCGCGGTTGCACCGTGTGGATCTCGAGGCACTCTCCGAAAGTGCTGTGATGCAGGCTGCAGCGCACGCTCGCAATCCGCTTTTCACACCTTCACAGATCGCACCGATTAGTTCATGTGCCGCTCGATTTTGTGATTGGATCCGGACGGTGTTGCAAGCTTATGCGTGGAAACAGAGACTGCAAATGCAAGACTCACAGACACGACGGATGCTTTGCTTCCTAAAGCCAGAGATGCTACCTCCTGGTGTTATCAATTCCCAGTTAGAAGATGCCCAACGTGAAAAAGCTCCAGTGAAGATGATCAAGACAAATGATGCGAATAATGATGCAACATTATCCAAATCACGGCGCCGGATTCAGCAGAAACAAGCTGCTCGACGTGCCATTCAAGCGCAGCAAATGGCTCGCCTAGCAGCACCCTCAGGCATACAAGATGGAGTTGTGGGAAGCATTGCAAACAATGTCTTCACTTGTCAAGATGGAGTCACGCAGATGCCATACACTGTAATTGGCCAGCCCGTTGGTGAGACCATCAAGTGCAACCTCGTAGTGTTTCATGATCTCTTTGACACACTCGAAAGCACTACAGTGTTCTTCCGACCAATTATTGCACGAAATATGGGTGCACGAGTTCTGTTGTTTAATTTTCCAGGTCAGGCTGGCACCGCGTATGCTGTTGACGACCAAGCCCGTGAAGAAGACAAACTCGTGCTAAATAATATGTGGCTTGCTCGTAGAGTGCATGAATTACTCAACTTCCTGCAGCACACTACCCAGTTCGTGACTACAGGTGCTCCATTCCATATCGTTGGTTTCGGGAACGGAACGAACGTGGCCGCTTGTTATACCATTTTGTACGGCAAAACCTACGACGAATATTTGCAATCGCTCGCGCTTTTCAATGGTTTCGCAAGTGTCGATGCTCAACTCGCTGCGGTGCTTCATAGTGCAGTCAATGTGTTTGCATGTCTGCCACCAACGCGACCCGATTTACCCGTGTCATTCTTCTGTAAGTTCCTCTTTTCCGAGGCATACCTCCGTAAGATCGACATGAATTTAGCACTTAGCATCTACACAGCAGTGACCAACGCCATTACGCTTGATGGTCGTATTCGTTTATGTCGTGGTGCACTTCGTCACGTGGATCTCAGCTCTCAACTTGAAGAGATAAATGTGCCGCTTGTACTTGTTCAGTCTGTGGAAAACACACTTGTATCCCCCACAAACGTCGATCCATTTCTTCAAGGCCGTGCTAACATACAGCACGTGTGGTCTCACCAACAACCTCATACAGGTGACTTGCGCTCCAAAACTCGTACTCAGTTGAGGAAATCGCTGACAACACCGAATAGTGCCTTTGTATCATGGATCCGTGCTGGACATGAGCTCCGCCAAGAAGCAAAACACTATGTTAGCGAAGTGATTGAGATGCTCGTGAACTGTCAAATGGAGCCGTCGAATAAAGAGGAGATAGCTGCGCAAGAATCTGACAAGCACCATACAGCTTCACCAAAGGAGCATGAGTTGCAGAAGCCAGCGGCGAGAAAGGAGTCTGCAGCTCGAGAAGCCATCATAAGCCAACCCGTTCAATCTTCGACTAACACTCTTGAATCCCAAACTACTTCACCAACTTCCGAACCACCAATACAGCCTTTGCTCAATGATCAGGTGGCTAATGTACCAATATCGTCTCCAACAACCAAGTCTCCGTATGAGCTTCAGCTAGAAAAGTCCGAACGCGCATACCAGGATGCACTACGTGCACACGAGGCTCAAAGGACAGCATACCAGAAGAAAAAATGGCTCCAGCAGCAAAAAGAGCAGCGTCCCAGTGAACCTGCAATCGAAATTACAGCAAAGACAACTCCGAAGACCGAGGCTGCAACAATTCCGATAACTCGGTCTGTTGCACCAATGGAGATGTTGCTCCCCCCTGCAATTCCTGCTGCAGTACTGCATCCATCAAACGATATCGACGAAGCGGAAACACCGCGATCACCCCAGCAAAACAAAGAAAACAATGGTATTCACATGGACGACGAAATTGAGAGTGTTCGAGCCAAGATTCGTACGGAAGAAGAGCGACTTGAGAAGGAGTCGGAGGAACAACGTCAAAAACATCGCGCTGCAACTGAGCAACGTATGGCTGCGTTGCGAGAGGAGCAAGAGCGAAGACGGCGTGAATGGGAACAAGAGGATCGCGACCGACTAGAAGCTCTCGAGGCACAATTGCAGGCTCAACAAGCTGAAAGACTTGCTGTATCTCAACAACGAGATCTGGATCAACTCGCAAAGGACGAAGCTGTTCTTGCTTTGAATAATGCAGTCTCACCTTCACCTTTGCCGACACTGGAGCAGTCTGTCGAAATGCCTACTTCCACGATCCAGTCTCCGATAGCGATGTTGTCTCCGTCTGTTGAGGCAACACGACAGCAAATTCGAGAGCAACCTGAACTCCCAAGCATGTTTGACCAGCTCGAGGCTGAAGAGAAAGCTCGACAACGACGTGAGCGGAAACGAAGAGCCCTTGGACCTGGACAAGTTGCAGGAAGTCATCTCACCGGTGAGCAGTATGACGAAGTGCGTTCTTCACTACAGCAAAACTTCCGTGAAGATACTCGTGCAAACGAGTCCAACATGAAGCGTGAATTGAGACGAAGGCGTGACGCTCAAGCTACACAAGTACAGAAGTACATTCGTCGATTCTTGGCCGCACGTCGAGTAGATCGAATTCGTCGTGAAATACAACAGGAACGTGTCAAAAACTTTGCGGGTGGAGAAATCGTGCGGATAGCTCGAGGTCGACTTGGTCGTAGACGATTCCACCAGTTGTTTGAAGAGAAGGAGGAGGCTACAAGGCAACTGCACGCTGCAACGCTCATTGAGAGCGTTTTCCGGGGGGTTTCCAGCCGCATAGCGTACCGTGCAAAGCTACGAGAAAGCAAAGCGCGGATACTCGAGCGAGTGTGTCGCGGTCATCTTGGACGCAAGCGCGCTCGAAGACTGCGCAAGGAGCAAGAACAACGCCGTTTTCAGGATCGAAACGCTGCCAAGGTGCAAGCAACATGGCGTATGTACGTTGCTCGTGGACAATTCCTTACTGCTCGATTCTCTGAATTGGCAGCACTGGAGATCCAGCGGATGTATCGTGGTCTCTTGGGCCGCCGTGAAGCTGCACGCAAGAAACAATGGCGAGATGCACCGCCTGGAGCTGAAAGACTAGCACTTGGTCTACAATTGATTGAAGGCTCGAAGCAAGCGTTCGAACGACAGCAGAACGAGCTAGACGCATTGCACCGCGCACAAGAAGCAGCCGAACGCCAAGTGAGTGCCGTTCACAACGAGTTGCGTGAAGCTGAGAAAGAGCTGGCTGTACTGGAGCGTGAATTACAAGAAATTGATCAGCTGGATGCAGACATACGTGAATTGACCCACGAAGCCGAACGACTGCATGCTGGTGGTGTCGAGGGTCTACTGCGGAACCACCGTTCATCGTCTCAGCAGCAACCTCTTGGCAACGGAATACCTGAAGCTCCTTCTTCACCAGACAATCATGATGGCGCTCTGTACGAACTAGGAACGGAAAACGTGCTGGAGTCGAAGGAAGCACTCAAAAAGCGTCAGGCCGATGCATATGCCGTAGAAATGGCGCTCAGCATCAAGCGCAGCGAACGTGAGAAGAAAAAACGCGACCTGGAAGCTGAATTTACGGGTGCGTTCGCTGAGGTGCAACGGAAACGGGAGGCACTAGCAGCACTGGAAGAGCGACTTGCTGACATGGAGCAGACTCGCATGCGAAAGGATCGCGAATTTGCACGTCTGCAACGTCATTTGATGGAGTTGCTGGAAGAGCAGAAGCTCGAGCTTGAAAACTTGCGCGAAAAGGGAATTGAACTCGAGACTGCCACTGCAACATCGGCAGCCGCGGCGGCTGCAACAGCGGCGAAAGCTCGCGAACATGAGGAGCGGTCGAAAGCCATGTTTGAGTCCACAGAAGAGCTCATGAAGTTCCAATTCATGTCAATGTCGTTGTCGTACTTCAGTTCACTCAATATGCTGAAGAACCTGCGCGATATCAACGCTGACACCACAGCCGCTGCCATCACAACTACAGCGGAGACTGCTGCTACTGCTGCAGCTGCAGCTGCTGCCGCCAACATCACGCCGGTCACTGCGGCACTTGCAAAGAAGAAGGTGGGTGGAGACGCCGTCAGCAATTTGCTCACTAGTGTGGCTCAACGCAAACAACAGGAGCTAGCACAGCATCAACGTGAAGAAGAGGAAGCCTTGACTCCAGGGAAGCAGCAACCATTACCCGAAGAATTACGCTCGTGGACTGTGGACGACGTCGGTCGATGGCTTGACAGTTTGTCGCTACCTCAGTACAAGGCTGCATTCCGTGAAGGTGCAGTAGACGGTGAATTCCTCATTGAGCTTCGTGCCGACGACATGGCTGAAGTTCTAGGCGTATCACACAAGCTGCATGTACGCAAGTTGTTGGCAGCTCGTAGCAAGTTGATGCCATTGACTGCAGCAGAACGAGCCCAACTAGATGCAGTCAATCACGAAGCAAATGCAGCACGTGCACGTGGACAGGAGCCAACAGCAGACGTATCACTAGAAGTAGACACCGTGTTCTCGCAGGCACGCAATGGACGGATGAAGCGGCTCGTTGAAAGTCTGGATGCTGAGTTCCCCATCGATAGTGAAGACGACAAAGGTAACACATTGCTGTTGCTCGCCTGTCAGAACGTGAACCAGAAAATGGTGGAGCTCTTGGTCACTCGTCGAGCCAACGTCAATCACCGCAATGCACAGGGCAACACGCCACTCCATTTCGCGATGGCGTACGATGGTGAAGGTGTATTAGGCGAATACCTGATCGCACACGGCGCCGACGACACCATCGAAAACAATAGTGGCCTCACACCCTACGACGGGCTCACAGCCGAGTAAACAGGTATCTCACTCATGTGAAACGATCGTACAGGGTAAAACAAATTGGTAGAGACATTCGCTCCAGCTCGCGTCATTCGCGACCCTGGAAGCTATATTTTTGATGTTCATTCTGCTGGTGTAGTGAAGCACTCCTCACACCGATTAGATAATACATACGCATGGCACTCGCCTTGACAACCGCGGTACCTTTCGCTCGGTATCATACATCGACGACAATTCCTCGCTCAGATCCGCAATCGCTTGAGGAGAGTCCCTTGTTACTTGGATGTTGTATTCTCGTAATCTAGGCGTCCACCCGAGCCTCGGCACCGCGTGCCTGCGACGCCATCATGCGGTTTACGGCGTTCACGTAAGCGGTAGCCGATGCTACCAGAATATCCGTGTTAGCACCGTGACCAACAAACTGACGGTCACGTGTGACACCGGTCTGTGCATTCACGTGACGCTCGTCCTCCGTCTTCTCTTCCTCCTCCTTGTCTTCCTGCACCCGCACAGTCACTTCACCCAGCGCGAACGTGCCATCCGTCACACTCTCCACGGAAAAGTCATTCAGTTTGATGCTCTCCATTCCTGTAGCGCGCTTAATGGCCACGTAAATAGCGTCAATGGGACCAGTGCCCATAGCAGCCTCGCTTACCTCCTGGCCGTCTTTGTGCGCAAGCGTCACCGTAGCGGTGGGCTTCACTAGGTTGCCAGCAGTAACGTGCACCGACTGCAGCGTCCAGAACGCCTCGGGCTTGAACAGTTCATCCGAAACAATCGCCTCCATGTCAGCGTCCGTGACAGTCTTCTTCTCGTCAGCCAGCACTTTGAACTTCTCGACGTAGTAGTCGAGCTCCTCCGGGGTGAGGTTGGTGTAGCCAAGTTGGTGGAGACGCTTGCTGTAGGCGTGGCGACCCGAGTGCTTGCCAAGAACCATCTTGTTCTCGCTCAGACCAACCGATTCCGGCAGCATGATCTCGTACGTGGCCTGGTGCTTCAACACACCATCCTGATGGATACCAGACTCGTGGGCAAATGCATTCGCACCGACAATAGCCTTGTTAGGCTGAACCGACATGCCAGTGTAGTGGCTGACCATGCGGCTGCAACGCGTGATCTGCGTCGAGTCCACGCTCGTGTAAACGGGGAAGTGCTGCGGACGCGTCTTCAGCGCCATCACCAACTCCTCAAGAGCCGTGTTTCCAGCACGCTCACCAATACCGTTGATCGTAACCTCAGCCTGACGAGCACCACCCTGCACAGCGGACAGCGTGTTGGCCGTAGCAAGACCCAGATCATTGTGACAGTGCGTGGAGAAGATGGCCTTGTCACTGCCTTCCGTGTTGTCAATCAGATAGCGGAAGAGCGATCCGTACTCACCAGGGACTGTGTAACCGACCGTGTCGGGGATATTGAGCGTAGTTGCGCCGGCCTTGATGACCTCAGCGAGGACTTCGCACAGGAAGTCCGGGTCACTGCGTCCAGCATCCTCCGTGGAGAATTCAACGTCCGGTGTAAGGCTTTTAGCGAACTTGATGGCATCCACAGCGCGACGGATGCACTCATCGCGCGAGATCTTGAGTTTGTACTTAAGGTGGATGTCAGATGTGGCAAGGAACGTGTGGATGCGGTGCTTTGGTGCGTGCTTCACAGCGTCGTAGCAGCGCTGAATGTCCTTCTCCATAGCGCGCGCGAGACCGCAGATAGTCATGGGCTCACCTGTGGCGCGGTTCGCCGTGATGGGTCCGATCTCCTTAGCAATGGCCGACACGGCGTCGAAGTCGCCAGGCGACGAGATGGGGAAACCCGCCTCGCACACGTCCACGCCCAGCGCGCTCAGGCTACGCGCAATGTCCAGCTTCTCCTTAAAGTTGAGCGTCGCGCCTGGCGACTGCTCGCCATCGCGCAGCGTCGTGTCGAAGAGGATGAGGCGCTCCTTTTCGGCCTCGGCGGCGACTGCGTTCGAGAAGGCGCGGCGCGTGTTGGCTCTGGCCACGGAGGCCGAGCGCTTGGCGATCGTCTGCATCATCGGTACGATAGGCGAGTAACTGGGCACCTGGGATCAAAATGCGGAATGAACGGGCGTTTGGGCTTGGCGATCGTCTGCATCATCGGTACTATAGGCGAGCAACTGGGCGCCTGGGATCAAAATGCGGAATGAACGGCTTGGCTCGTCCAAACGTACGGTGCTTGGCCGGTGCAGTGCACCACCAGCAACGGCCGATCTCGAACCGGCCAATGAGGTCCGCGTGCTCGGAGTTTCAACCAATGGTGCAGAGGTGTAAAAAGTAGCGTAAAAAGTCGGGCGTAAAAATAAAAATCTCGTGGAGCTGCAAGGAGCTGGACCACAAGAACTGCAATGCTTGTCGCGACAGACCGCTCCGCCATGAAGGGAACGTTCCTAGCTGCATGGACTTCAACGTGCTGTGATTTCTTGTAGTTGTGGCATGGAGTCAAGGACGACGGCCGCCAAGGCCGACGGCCAACAATCACTGCACCAGTTGCCTGCATCAATCCGTATGATTAGAGTAATTTGGCAGACCCAAGCAACGAAAGAGCTTGTGGCCACAATCCAACGTGTTTGTGCAGCCGCCCTTTCCTTGAGGTCTCATCAGATGTTTGTCTTCACTGTGGCTTTGAAGGCAAACACCTTGCATGATACATGTAGCAGCAACTTGCTGAACCAGGTCTGCATGCATGCCGGTGCTAAGCTCTACAGCTCCTCTCGTCTACTGTCTACCGTCTCACACTCGACTGTATCCATACCCTGTTCTGGCACTTGAGATGGAGCGTGCTTATTGGCTGATTATCAGAGACCGTTACGCCATCGTGGTGTGCCATGCTACCCTGCACATAATCGTTAGAAGACGAGTATTACCAGATCGCGAGCATGGCGTCTCGACCGCTGCCCATACAGCTTCCCGATAACAGTGTCCGCTCCCCAGTCCGGCAGAATGTGGCGCTGCGTTGGCTTGACCATGTTGCGCCAAAGTCTGCTGTTTCGAAGCCGGCGCATTCCTCTGTGAAGAGGTGGCCGCCACCAAAAGTAGAAGACCCGGTTCATGCTCCTACAGTTGAACCGAAAACGACATGGGAACATATAGTGGAGAAGCAAACACCAGTGTCTGCGTTCCAGTCTGCGCGAGCAATGTTTGAAGCCAAGAAGACTTCTGTTGCTGCTTCGCCGCCACCACCTCCGAGTCGTCGCCGTTTGACGTTTCCTGTTCCACCAGCTCCTATTGTGAAGCTACACTCGACAGCATCGGATTTGTCGAGTTCTTCGTGCAGCACAGTGGATTCCGAGAGCGACCGGAAGCTGCAAGAGAACGCCGAAGCGAAACTTGAACCGAAGCCCTCGTCACTGGAACTCGTGGGAATGGGATCAGCCATAGCACCACCTTCGGGGCAAGATGATAAGAAGGTGTTGCCCTGCAAAGCAAAACCAGCTTCTTCTCCAATTGACCCAGAGACCCGAGATTCTTTGTCTTCTGAGCCTACAGTGATTGTAACAGCACCCAAGCTAATGCAGCCGAACCATGCGGAAATCGACCCGTTCCGCCTTCTTCTTCCAGTCGAAGCCGTTCCAACCCTCCCGGACGAAGTAATTTGCGTTTACGACAGTGCCGCTGTGGAAATGGAGAAGAATGTCAAGAAGGTGGTGCGCAAGCTACTGAAGAAAAACAAGACGAAGTTAGAGGAGTTTAAGGTCAACTCACGGCTGTTTGGGACCGATTTCATGGATGTTCATGCTTACCTGGACACTCTCATCAGCGACTTTGGACCCATTCGTGCTTTGCAACTGGTACCGTGCTTGCTCAGTATTCAGCCAAACATGGTGAAGAGTAATGATCTACTCCTTACCGCCAAAAATTGCTTGCTACGACACGAAGCAGAGTTGGAGCGTGAGGTCCAGAGTTTGCAGGCATCAAATCAAAAAGAGACTGCCAAGACTGATGCTGCCTCAACCAGTGGGCCTCCAGCAACTACAAATGTTGCAGAGAAGACTTTTCTTGCTGAGCCAGTGGCAATAAGTCCTTCTGTGATCGCTCTGGAAACAATATCAACGAACAACACAGCAGTTTCCATGGTTAATTCAGCTCGTAAGAGCTGCAGTAGCCCTGTTCCTGGAAATGTTGATGTCGTTGCAGACCGATCTCCTTCTCCATTTGCGGTCTTGAAAAAGCACCCGGCCAAGAGCTCTGTTCCAAGCAAAGTAATTAGACCGTTAGAGCCCATGCCAGAACCCCAAGAAATGACACCGTCTGGAGTTCCACCACCAGTGATAAGTGTTGCTGTGAGTACCAGTAAAACCCCAGTGAGGGTGCAAACAACGAAGGATGTTGCTCCTATCCCAGTTGTCAAGAAACGCGCTGAATCAGATACTCCCAGCGACAGCGAAGAGAAATTTCGAGCTGAAAACCTGTTCGGAGAAACCATCAAGTCTTCCCCTCGACAGCATCCACAACGACGCAACAGTAATTCGAGTGTTCCTGTTCCCCCAACTTCGCCTGCATCCTCTACGCGCAGTTTCGAGGAAGCCGAAAGCTTGTTCGGAGAGCGGTTGTCCATATCATCACCGTCAAGTGTGGGCCACCGAAAGACTGTGACGTGGGGAGAGACGAAAACTGTGGAGGTCCGTTCTGAGAAGGCTTCTCCGGTTAAGACGACAAAAAAGCCTGCTCCACTCCTCTTCGGCATGGCCACAGCAGCCGCATTTGACTCGGACTCGGACGAGTCAGACTTTAGCGATTGATGTCTTTGAAAATTGTCATGAGTAAAGTGGAATCTGCGTAAGCTGCTGTTGTTCGTACCATATTGTGTTTCGTTGCCGAGAGTTAGGAAAAAGAGCAAGTTGCAGTTGTCTGTCTTCTTGGCAAGTGACCAGCTCAATATGACGCATCGTGGTCCTAGTATTCTATTGCGTAGTCAATTCCTATCTGTCCAGCAAGAGGAGATGTCTTCGCCCCAACTTCAGCCGCGACAGCGGCCGAGCAGTGGCGCGAGCTTACAAGGTGACTTCCGCGTGGAAGTAATGGGCAGTCAGGAGTCGCTGGACTTGGACTGCGGCAAGTTCTACACGGTAAATAAGTTGCTTTTGTCTGTTCTTCTACTATCTCTCAGAAGCTCATTGTGTGCTTGCAGGAGTACATTTTGCGCTGCTCATGGATTGAGCGCAATGGAACACCCGAGGTTTGTGCCAGTAGGATCAATTGAAGTCACGAGCCTCAATTGCATAATGTTACGCAGATTTGGGACGTCGTCCGCCGTTATCGCGAGTTTTGTGCGATTGACATATTGGTGAGACAGAGAAGGCATTTGCGCCAAGCATTGGTGCATACATAGCAACGCACTAACATTTGCAATTGATGTTGCCGATGGAAGCTGCGCGAGAAGTATCCGTCACGTGCGTCAATGTTCCCATATCTGCCTAGCAAGAAATACATCGGTTCATCATTGTCGGCCGACTTCGTGGACAAGCGGCAGCGTGACCTCGGTTACTACATGATGTCCATTTTACACAGTTGTCCATTGGTACGACGAATGCACTGAGTTTGTCTTGTGCGAGGTGTAGAACTGCGTTAACATTGTTGTTGGCAGCTTGTGCAGGACGAGATCATTGACTCGTTCCTGGACATTAAGCGGCATATTCTGGAACGCGCCAGAGAAGAAGGCAACGAGAGACGTTCCGCCTCCACGCCCACGCACATGGCAACGAGCAGCAATGGCAGCATCAGTCCTATGCGACTACAGCTCTAATAACTGAATGACAGTCTAGTGCTTTCAATCTCAAAATAGCCTTCGCCAGTTTATTTTGGAATTTCGCAAGAGAACGAAACGCCTTACAAACTCTCATATAATCCGGAAACCCTGTCTAACTCAATAATGACAATCACTCTGCTCGAAGATTTCGTGGCTGCACGCGCACACAGTGAGCTCTGGACCGGCCTAAACGTGGCGCGACTTGAGGAAGTTCGGGTGTTCGTTACCAGAGCAGACGGCGTAAGGCCTCCACGCGCGTTTCGAGTCTCCACAAGACCCCGTACCAAGCCTCCCGAGGGGAGAAAAAGGAGAAGATGGCGCTCGCAGACATCATGTCGGTGGAGATGAGCGCCAAGTACATGGACTCGAGCAGCTCTTCAAGCCTCTCTTCAGACTCGGACGATCTGTCATCGTCAAGCTCCTCGGTGATTTCCTCGTCCTCCTCTGAGTCAGAGTCGGAGTCGGACACTCCACGAGCCTCCGTGAAGAAGAAGACGGGTCCGCGACGACGCGCCAAGCAAATGGACGTGGAGCTATCAGATTATCAGGATGACTCAGACTTGGACAGTGCTACTAGTGGGGGGAGGAAGAAGAAGAAACCTGCGCCGAAAAGGTCTCCCACGAAGAGCAATGGAAAGAAGAAGACACAGAAAGCTGCACCTGTAGCACCACCACCGAGTCTCCCACCTCCTCCACCACCTCCGTCGCCACCTCCTGCAGCTCCAGATGAGAATTCGTCCAGTAATAGCTCATTTAGTGACAGTTCGAGCTCGGACTCATCGGATATGTCAGACTCGGAGATGATTCCAGCTCCGCCACCTCCCCCAACCGGAGTTCCTGCTTCTACAAAACCCAAGAGGAGAGCAGCAACAAGGAAAGTGACTGATGGGAGTCCTTCGTCGCTGAAGGTTACTCTGAAGCTCCCACCAGGGTTTATTGCAAACAGTGGCAGTGGTGCTCAAGCAAGCAGTAATCGCTCAAAGTTGAACGTCTTGGCTACAGATACGACTACAGCATCAAAACGGGTGCGAACGTCGACCCTAGCTAGAAAAACGAAACCCGCTACAGGATCAAAATCTACAAAGAAAAATCAGCTTTCAAGTCGTACACAACCTGCTGTCGCTGTTCAGGGAGCAACCCCGGGAGCTCAAACGAACGGAGCGTTGCCGCACGCAATTCCAGTTGGCTCTCCTATTTTAGCGAAGTTGATACCGACGGGACCTACAGTACCAGCAGGTGAAGTTCGGGGTGCAAAAGAGCTATCACTCATGGACCCTGCACTCGTTCGAGACCATCCCGAAGAAATGATCGAGTCCAACATTCCAGCACATTTCAATGACCCATACACTCATGGAGGTGATATCCTGCGGCTATTGGACATGTTTTTCTTTTGCGATGAAAATGGGTACGTCAACTCCCCCATATTAAGGAGGAAGGCAGTGTTACTGATGTTTTATTGTACTCTATGTTGCAGCAAAGCGATCAGTCTCGAGATCTTAGACCGCCCGAAAGAACAGCGCCCGAAAATCATGGGTTTTGGAACACTTGTAGAGCATTTACCAGTGGCAGAACGTCCTCTCCCGATAAAACCTGTTCTAGCATCCCCGGCATTTCCTTCACGCTCCAAAAAACGTCCTCGCGCGGACTCTTCTTCTTCCACCCCTGCAAAGTCTCCAGCCTCAAGGTCAAGCGCGAGATCTAAAGGTAACTTGTTTGTTGACATTATTCAATGCGGTAATCTGTGTTCGTGCTAAGTGTTATTGATTGTCACGTTACAGCTATTGTCGATAATAATGATAGCAAACGTGCCAAGATTGAAGATGAAATGATTTATCAGGGTGATGGTGAGTTTGAAGAAGAGGAGAACATGTTGTCTCACTTTAGAGAACGGGATATTTTTCAACGGTCGAACGTGTACCGCTTCCCCAATCCGTTCTACCCAAATCAGCTGTCACAAATGGACGGCCAGTCCAATTCAGATAGTGGAGGCAGCGATCTAACTTCAGACGATGAAGATATGCGTTCTGGTCGAAGTGGATCTGGCGCAGGTTCAGACAATGATAGTGACCTCCTCTCCAGTAGCTCGAGTGGCAGTGGAAGCGATAACGACATGGACTCTGGCAACTCGTCTTCTTCTAGTGGCAGTGGTACAGAAAGCAGAGAAGGAATGACTACCTCGAGTCGACGCTCATCAACGACGAGTCCGGCGACAATTAAAGCTAACCACGTACCTCAAAGAACTGCGGAACCGAATCGACTTGCAACCGACAGAGTACAAAGACGACCGAGTACTCGAGTAGACTCAAGGAATGCTGGTTTGCCCTCTGATGTAGTCGAACTAATGCGGACCGACCAAGCTATGGAAGTTAAGGCGCAGGGTACTCCAGACGAGCTGAACTTAATGGAGTGCGGTTTTCGACATCCTGCTGGATACGCACGTGCTCGAGTTTGGCTTCCAGAAATTACGGATTGGTGCCTTGACTATGCGGAGGGAGACCCAACACTGTGGGTTGTCACGCCTTATGCCTGGTACAAGATCGCAGGGCCATTATCAGGTTTGCTGCCACATTCGTCATATCGTCAGACTTTTAAGCACGTCCGGCATCTATTTGAGGCCAGTTATCTTGTGGCATACGTTCTAAAGGAGTGGCTCCCGATTAACAAAAAAGTGTCCTATCGAGCCACTCTTCAGCAGATTATTGAGCTATCTCTCAAAGGGAGATATCGAGTGGTACGGTTTCGTCTGTCTTGGTGTGCATGTTTGTGGCGTGAAGGGTCTTATCTAACACCGGTATTTATTGATTAATGTGTCATTTGCAGTCTGCCTGGTTTCTCGTAAAGAACTATCCATTCATCAGGGCCCAAATTTGTAATTTGTTCCCCGACAAGGAAACGTACTTGGAATCGATGTTCTTTAAGCAGCTGCACCGCCTGCATCAAAATTATACGTTGCGTGAAGCGAGGCATCAAAAGGAGATGGCCGAGAGGGAAGTCCGTCGCGTAAAACGGGAAAATGAGCGCATTCAAAAGAAACAGCGGATCGAGGACGAGCGACAACGTCTGATAGATGAGCGCGATGAAGAGCGCAAACTGAAAGAAGAAGATCTGAAATACCCTGTGGAAGATTTGCGACTTCTCGAAGGAAATGCGGTTAATACCAATACCCTACCTTTGACCTGTTCAAGTTTGATGGGCGTCGAAGGCCAATTGCTTGGAGAACTCATCATGGCGTGGCAAACAATTTGCACATTCAAGGATTTTGTTGGACTCGAGTCGATTTCGTTGGAGGCACTCGTACAATGTATCACGAGTGGTTGTGACGAAGGAACTCACGTTGTCTTGGCCCAGATTTTCATGGCATTCCTTCGGGTCATCTTATCGGAAAAGTCATTTATGTCACTGATGAATGACCTCGTTGTTGAAGGTAATATCAAGGTATCGGACTTGTTTGTGAACTCCGAAAGAACTTATGGGGTTTGCGAACGTGCCAATGGTGATATGTTAAATGCAGTCACATGGCAAGAAATTCTTCGGCAACTGATGTCGAAGGATCTGGGTATTGACCCGTCCATCGGCCACGTGGAGCCTTTGGTAGGTTGTGAAATTGTTCGACAAACGCTATACATGCAAAACAACTCAGCCCCCTTTAACACCCCAGTGGACACGAATTTAAAGGGCCTGGAAGATTACTCTCAGATTATCAAAAACCCGATGGATCTTGGCACTATAAAAAAGAAGATTGATTCAGGAGGTTACGAGGGACCACATGGATACGACATGTTCGCGGAGGATATTCGTTTGGTGTGGGATAACGCTGTACTATACAATGGCGAGGAATCGGAGGTTGGTCGCGCTGCCTTAGCGTTGTCGGATGTGTTCGAACAAGATTACGAACGGCTTGTGGTCGGGCGTGTTCGTGCAAACCAAAACCGGATTGAAGGCTGCAAGAAAGCTAAAGAAACTCTTGAAGATCCGTCCACAGAGGAGCTCAAATCATTCCAATACTCCGACGTCGTGTATGGATTGTATTGCTCGGAGTTCCACGAGCTTCCGACAGCATACAAAATCGGCGCTCTCTCGTGGATTTGCTCAGAATTTTTGACTCTGTCTACTATTCGAACCTACATGTCATCCCAGGTGGAACAAGAAATGCTAATCCATCGGAATCATAGGAAGCGCGCAGCCGATTTGGATTCACGGAGAAAACACTCAGACAGAATCCGACGCGAAAGGGAAAACGCTTTTAGAAGGGATTGCGCCAACCAAGGTATTCATCCTAATTCTCACAACGTCTTCTCGGAGGGCATTAAGCGCCGACACGAGTTTATTGGTAAGTTTTTCGAGGACATACAAGCCGAGAAAATTGAGGACGAGAAGAACTTGGAACAAGAGAAAAAGGTTCAGGCGGAGGAAATAGCAAGCGAGTTGAGCTCGCTTGTTATTCGTGAGTCACCCTTGGGAAAAGACCGATACCACAATTCCTATTATATGTTCAAGCACGATACGAAACCGCGATTGTTCATTGAGCGTGGAGACACTGGTGACTTTGTGGTTTGCAACAGTAAAGCGCAGCTTACAGAAATTTTGGAGTGGCTGAACCCCAAGGGTGTTCGGGAATTGAACTTGCTGACAAAACTGCAAGAGATAAAAGATACGCTTCTTAGTGCTTTTGAGGAGGGCGACAAGCAAGATGACAAGGAAGATGGTGATACGGCAAAAGAGATCGTGTGGAATACAAAGGGTGACATCGAGCTTCAAATGTTTCCTCTACCGGGTGGCGCTATTAAAAGTGAGATTATGATTATCACGGAAGCTGACAGGGTCATCAAGTCACAAAATATTGCTCGGAAGATGCTGCTCTGCTTGAAGCAACACTTGGAAAGCACGAGTACGCTGTCTGCTTCGTGGGAAGGAGCCCAGACATGGAGTTCTCGGGTGGAAGAGGCAAAATCTTTCAAAGAGCACCTTAGTTTGTTTGCTGAATTGGAGAAAGCCGCAGCATTAAACTCAGGAGTGGAGACAATTCGACCTTCGTGGCAGCGGAAGCGACATGAGTGGCGCTTGGCACTTGAAGGTTCTAGCACATACGCACAGTTAGTGTTCTTGCTGCATTTGCTCCTGGAAGAGTTTATCAACGTGGAAGCATTTATGGATCTGCACATTCGCTTAGATCGACGGGAATGGCTCAAGTTGAGACCTAAGGAGGCTCGAAACTTTATCCCTGAGGCTGGAAAGGTCGTTGTATACTTTGGAGACGGCCACGCACTGGCGCTCAAAGAAGATGAGAAGTCCAAGAGAAAGCGCTTTACCCAAAAGAGCGATACTCCTGTTCGTAATGCAACTGTAATCTGTACGGTGGAAAAGGTATCTTATCATCATGGTGGAGGCGACCCGTATGCGTTGGCGGTGTTGAAACCGATTACCGACATAGCACAGCACGAATGCGTCCGTTTGCCTGGTACTCTATTGTGTCCCCTGCCATCGCGAGAGCAAAGACTCGCCAGAGTCTTTCTGCGAATTCTGGCTAAGCTGAAGATGCTAGCTGACGCTGGTCCGTTCCTGGAGCCTGTGTCAGATCGGGAATTCCCGCAATACAAGGAAATTATCTTGCATCCAATGGATCTTGGAGAAATGACCAGGAAGGCCAGCAACTTAGAGTATAACACTGCTGCCGAGTTCATGACCGATCTGAGACTCATGCGCGACAACTGTCAACTCTTTTGCGAAGGCCGCTTCCCTACATTGCCACCATTGGCCCACAACTTGGTAAACGTAGCGGACGGACAAGTCAAGAAGTGGGGTAAAGAAATTCGCGCATGTGAAGGATCTGTGGATGAGGTGATATCTGCGAAGAAAAGCGGAACATTGTCCCCCGAGAAGAGTTTGTCGAAGCAAAACGAGTTGGGAACGGAACATTCGGAGCTGCCAACGTACTCAATTGTGACCATTTTGCGCCTTGAAAATCGATTACCGGAGTACATTGTGGATATCAGTCGATACTCATGGGCAGTGAATCGTACATGGTGTTGTGGAGAGAAATTCCGTATGCTGTTTCGCAACCCTCAAGGCCAGCCAGGCGAGTACTACGGAGGTGTGACTGCAGGGTCACTACCGTTTAATGACCATGGTATGCTACCTTGGGAATCGCTACGCATTACGTGGGACGAAGATGACGGATCGGACGACAATCGCATTAACCCGTGGTACGTAAATGATTTGAAATGGGATGCAGGGTTATCTAGTTTCTCATCCAATTTACTGTTGCATTGTGAACAGGGAAGCGGACTTTCCTCGAGGTGGAAATCGGGCGTAGATAGAGATAGATGTTCCCAGACCCGATAGCAAGTGGGCACATGACAACAAAAGTGCCAACACCTCAGCGATCCAGTGGACCACTGGAAAAATGAATACGAAGGCTAATCTGCGGCATAGCTGACAGTGTTACTGTTGCTCACTTTTCAATATTCCTCAGGTGCTTCCAATGGATTCGTTCTACACTATAGAACAGTTCAAAGAGCGCGGTTTTGTCATTAACTTCCCCGTTTTTGCAGACTCAACTAGACAGACGAGGTGGATCACAAAGGTTTTCCCTGCCTCCCATTTGTCAACTTCTCGCACACACAGGAGACCCAAGATGTGGACGCTTGCGCAGCATGCGTCAAGTCAACAGAGTGCTGTGATTGCTGGAACTGCATTGGTCGTGGCTGTGCTCAGCTGGAAAGCGCTTTCGCATTCATTGCGTTCTCCTGAGCACAAGGCTGCCGATGAGAGTTTCCAGCGGATCCACCGTCCAAAGTCTACGCTACCTGTGCTAGGCAACACACTGGACGCTATGTTCTTTCAGACAGAGCGGTTTGTGGATTGGATGGCCGAACAAAGTGCCATCGCAGGTGGAAAACCGTGGCTTATGGATATCCTCGGACAGCCCCCAATTTTTTGATCTCGTCTCCTGAGAGCTACGAAGACTTGTTCAAGACCCAACTTCCTGTCTTCGAGCGTGGAGCCACCATGTCCTACATATTCAAGGATTTCCTGGGAGAAGGTATCATCGCTGTAGACGGGCATAAATGGAATCAGCAACGCAAAACAGCGAGCCACTTGTTCACGAACCGGATGATGCGTGACGTGATGTCGGAGGAGGTACGTGACAAGTGCGTTAAGCTTCGTGAGCTTCTGGAGCTGTGCGCAGAAAGCGGAAAGGCTGTGAGCATGAAGTCTCTCATCTCTAAGTTCACTAGCGACGTGTTTACGAAGATCGGCTTTGGAGTGGAGCTGCACGGGTTAGATGCTAGCAGATTGGACTTGGAACAGGAGCATCCATTTATTCAAGCCATCGACGATATGTCACGTTTACTGCAGCTTCGCTGCCAGCAACCAATGTTTCTCTGGAGACTGAAGCGATGGTTTAACGTGGCCGAAGAGCGTGAGGGCAAGAAGAATATGACGATCATCACCTCTATTGTCAAAGACGTCATGATGCAGTCACTCGCGCAAAAGAAAGTGAAACCTGCTCACAGAGAGGAGACAACGGGCGTAGATGCTAAACCTGAACTTGAGAACCCAAAGACCAAAACAAAGGACCTGATCTCCTTCTTCATGGAGTCTGGGCTAACGGATGCACAGCAACTGCAAGACATGGCTGTCAATTTCTTCTTTGCCGGCAAGGACACCTCGTCCTTTGTGTTATCATGGTTCGTGGTTATGATGAATCGTTATCCCGATGTGTTGCGCAAGATTTGGGATGAAATTCGTGAGCAGCTTCCTGAATTGCTCTCTGGTGAGATCGATGCGCCGTCGATGGAGCAGTTAGGTCGGCTTCCGTACCTCGAAGCTGCTATGCGTGAAAACTTGCGCCTGAATACCAGCGTGACCACACGTTCACCCAACCAAGACACAACTCTAAGCTGTGGAACTTTCATTCCGAAAGACTCGATTGTCTATGTGTGTCACTACGCCTCAGCGCGGCTCAAGAATGCATGGGGTAAAGATGCTGCTGAGTACAAACCTGAGCGTTGGATCGACCCGGAGATTGGAAAACTGCGGCAGTTCTCGCCTTTCAAGTTTGTAACTTTCCTTGCGGGCCCACGTCAATGCATTGGCATGCGTTTTGCTATGCTTGAGCTTCGCATGGTAGTAGCCGTGCTCTTCAGTCGCTTTGATATTAAGACTGTCGAGAATCCGTTTGAAATCACGTACGAGCTCTCGACAGTCTTTCCTGTCAAGGGCCGATTGATGTGCACAGTGGAGCGAGTGAATCCTGGAATCTTAGCCGCGTCAAACTAGTGACACTTGTTCAACTGCTAGTCCTGCTGCAAAATGATAACGTGGCCATTCATCTGTGACACAGTGCATCCGGTTGAACGAATGAACCTTATTGCTGCTAGCTGTACAACTGCAGCTCCATATTCCTCCTATCCGCTAATATGGCGCAACACCACCATTTTCTCTACCTAACTTACCTGCCTGCCTCTGAGTTTACCTAGGAAAACGGAAAGAGAGCGGATCTCTATTTCCTGCTCTGTTTCTTCTTGCTTTTCTTCTTCTTCTTGGGTGTACTTGTTCCGATGAAAGTCTTGCTTATTGACCCATTCACAGCAAGCTCAGCTTCCTCGGCTGCTATTAATGCCGCCGCAGCAGCGTCCTCTGGTGTCGTGAATTCATCGTCGGTGCTGTCCGCTTCGTCCGCGTCGTGGATACCATTGCTGTTCGGGTGGTGCGAATTTCGCTTGCTTTTTTTCTTTTTCTTGCGCTTCTTGTTGCCATCAGCTACATCATCCTCCGGCCATGCGACGTCGTCCACAAAACCTAGAGAGCGCGCGAACTCCGACCCATGATCGATTCCTGCCTGCTCTTCGTTCAGCATCTGCCACGTGTCTTTCTGAAAACCCGGACGAATGGGCTGCGGTACGGTAAAACCCAAACCGTTCACGCAGAGTAGACTAGTTTGATCACGCAATTCCTGTTCGAATCCACGCCATGTCGTATGAGACTGCAAGAAGTTGCGCAAGAACGCCTCGGGGGACTGCGATGCTGCCTGCAGACGAATAGCGTTGCAAATCTGCAGAATGTAACCCTTGTTGCTGGTAGTATCACCGTCAGCACGGTAGTGCTCTACCAACAACGTGACCAATTTAAGCTTCTTTACGAGCACCTCCAGAGCCTGTTGATTGTCCGTACGCAACGCAATGAACACAAGCTGGTAGAAAGCTGCATGGTAAAGGTTGTTGTGAGAATACTCGAAGAACCACGTGACTAACACCCGCCAGACGTTCGCATCAAAGTGTTCGCTCATTAAACGCGGGTTGTGCGCCATAACTTCCACGAGTGCCTCCACCAGCGTGAGACGCAGTTCCGTGAACGGTACCTTCACCACATAAGCCGTATGACGAACCGCAGTCTCCGGTAGCGGCTTTCCAGACTCTTCGTCAGGCATCTCAATATTCTGCTGACTCACATACTTCTGAATGAGGTATTTCAACAGCTCTCCAAGGTGCTGCTCCACAAGTTCATAGATCTTCTCACGTAGTGGACTTAACTGGTTCGGCACAAGGTTCACAATGGTAGCACCGAAAGATTGGTACGGACTTGTCGGTGGTCCCTGTACTTTTTCCAGCATACTTTTCTGCAGCAATCGGAACACACACTTCATAGCAGCAGTGCGTTGCCCCACTGTTCTCTGCGGGGTCTTGTTCTTGCTATCTTCTGGTTCTACTGCAGCACGAATCAATCCTTCCAGCAACTCAGGACAGTATGCAGCCGGTTGCAACAGCAATTGTCCATTTTCATCTGCTGCAAGGCGATCTAGCAGCTCGATAAACACATCCGCAGCTCCAATAGTATGTGTCTCTTCATACTCCACACTGCACACATGGTTCGCCAGAACCAGCAACACTTTCCACTCTGCCAATGCTCGGAAGAACGCCCACTTTTTCGGAGGTGTCGAAGCATAGAACCTCATAACTGAAGCACTATGTGGCTTACACACCAATGTAAGGAACAATTCAGCCACAGGTGCATGCTCGAGATACGGCAGCATAGCACCCATGTATCTCTGTACAGTCTTGGCATCTTTTCCCAGTACATCGTACACATCGTCCAAATAGAAGCGAAGCAACTGATCAATGACTCTACAGACATGTCGTAAGTTGCCCTTAGCATCACTTTGGAATGCAGGGAACAGACAACGTGTCAGCAACGTGCTCTTGTCCCCTAAGAACGTGAGCAGTGCGTCCGCTGTGTCGTCGTTCGTCAGCAACATCGTAGCGCGATACGACGTCAGCAACTCAGGTGTGACATTGTCCTCCGTCTCATCTTCTCGGCGATTGGCTACGTCTTGTGCAGTCGCGAGTTTATCGATGTCAGGACCGTCAGGAAGCGAAGTCTTGGTCTCGACGCGAGTGATGAATCCCACGAAGCTTGCGAGCGTCGCGTCGGTGCTCAAAGCGGACACGAGAGGGGCAGAAACGGACGGATTCTCTTCGGATAGAACGCTACGTAGCAACTCGTCGGGGTTGGACACTGACGCCGCGGAGTCGCGGCGAGACACCGTCACTTCGGTCATTGCTACAGATAGTCGGGGGGTTATGGCACCAGTGGACGACAAGACATGTGGTGTAAAGGTGGTGTGGTGGAAGATTGAATTAGGTGTAGGGGCAGCGTTTTCGATTAGGGTTGTGTTGTCATGGTTTTGAGATGGTGCTCTTGGTGGTGCTGGAATTGCTCGAGTTTTGTCATCGCTTGAGTGTAGAATGGATATGTGGATGCAGGTTTGGAGTGACTTGGTAGTTTTTGCAGAACCAATGCGTAATGACAACTACGGGCGAATGGAGTCCAGACGCGGAATCTGTCGGGTGCGACTGTGTTGGCCACGTTGACGATGGCTGGCCATAGTCGATGTGTCGAGTCTGTGAAAATGAAGTAGCTGCCGGCACTGCATTGCGTAAAGAGCGAACGCAAGAATGTGTAGTCACTGTTGCGTAGCAGACAGAAATTCTCCACACACACGAACGAGAACACGTGCAACTGGGTGGTGTGGAGTGACTGGTGGACGTGTTCATTCTCCACCGCATGCACGTCGAGTGTAATATCGCAATGCTGGAAACTTAACGAGATATTGCGCTGATCGAGTTGCTCCATCGTCTGGCTCACTGCATCAATTGCACATTTCCATCCGGGCTCGTTGTCGTAGACAGTTGTGTGGAACTTCACGTCCCCAGCTCGAAAGTAGTCTCGCATGAAGACGAGTCCTATTGCATCAAAGCCCGGACCTCCTCCATATAACGCCATGTTCCAGCACGCTGACTGGTTCACTCGAAACAGTTCTGATCGTAGCTCACTCAGTTCTTCAGTCAGTAGCAGATTGGGCAAATTCCCGCAGCGATTGATCTTCTGCTGGATGTAGCCACTGCGAGCATGAGCATTCTCGAACGAAGGTCGCTGTCCAGTGTTGGTAGACAAGCAGAGTCCTTTCTTTAGCTCCATAGTTTCCGCCATTGCAGCAGCAGGCAACAGCTCTAGCAGAAGAGGTAGGAACGAATGACACTCGTTTTTGATGAAAGTGGTCCAGGAGTGGCGGAAGGCGCGACTACGAAAGTTCCAGACCGATTTTCTTGGCTGCACTTCGGTTTCGTCATTATCACTGAACTGCAACCAATTGCAGGTGAGTAACCATCGTCTACTCACTGCACGGAGTTTGCGTCGCTCTCGCAAAGACAAAAATGACACCACCAATTCTCCACACTTAGTGTCCATTCCTGCACCATCCGAAAATAACAACCGTTGCAACTAAATTCGGTAAAACATGCGACGTGTGACAAGTGTAGCCATTCCGATTCTAATGCCACCTTCGCCATGCTAATGACCTTCGTACTCGTTCTCGGAACTGCTTGCAATGAATAATAGTTTATTAGCACCACAACATTAGAGAGGAATAAGCTCGTGAAGCTACAGTACTCACCTTGTGGTTCATTCCGTATGCTACAGCATTCATTGCTCCCTGGAAGATAGCAAGATGAGATTACCAACCTGCACCAAAAACTCAGGCGTGTACCTGCAACGGGGTGAAGAAGCTGATTAAATACAGGAGCGGTGCATTGAGTAAGTGGTTTGGATCCACTGCTTGGTAAGCAAACGCGAAGACAATCCACACATTCGGAAGGAAGTAGGACCAGGTGTAGAGAAGAAGCCGATAATGGATTCGAGTCTCCATATTTGTTGATAAAGTATCTGTCTACTCAGCAAATGGTAACAACAAGGTCAGTGCGGGGTCGTTATAGCAAGATGAAGCATGACTGCAAAGTACTAACCATTAAGTACAGCAGCATCACGTACGTCACGAGGTTGTGCAAGAAGGTGAGCACCACAGGAGTGTAGAAAATAATTAGCTGGGCGTAGAACCCTTGCTCGCTCCATTTATCATCACTCCACGAGCGGATCCAACACCACGGTCTCCCACTTTCGCCGACCAGATCTGTACCAACTAAAGACTGTGCGTATAAATGAGCTACAGTCTACGCAACACAAGTTACGCGTTAGTAAAACTTCCACTAGGTACAAAGCACGTAAATATTTTACCGCTACTGGTATCCCCCATGCAACAAGGTGGTATCGACCTTCGTACAGTTCTGGACGTTTACATCGCCGTGCTAACAATTGAAAAAGATGGAACGCAAAACTCGCAGTCCACAAACACGACGCTAGTTGAAAAAATACCAAGGAATATCCCTGTCGATCAACACCACAGACAAAATAGTGGTTAGAGCGAAGGCAAGATGTCCTGCTTATCGTGTTCAACTAACCTGGACAGTGCATATCCTTGGAGTTTGCGTACTAATCGAATCTACGGCTTCATTCTCATGAGATGGCAACAGAAATACCAACAGCCAAGAGCAAGCAGCTCCTGCATCTGCTACATGCAAACAGAAGAGTAATCGTCGTCCACACCTCCGCGATTCTTGAAAAACTAGGTAGTGTGTGATCATTGCCAGTGCTCCGAGCAGTGACAACCCACTCGAAATTCCGACCAGGAGCTGGGATGTCGAAAGCTCGTGTGCGTCCTGCAATAACGCACCCACATCGCTCATTATCCACAGTCTGAAAAAGTTCACCGCGACTGACTAGCATTGTGATCGCAAGATATTGTTTAGATCGTGCGGTTCTCATCGCTTCAACATGACCCTTCAAACGAGCAGATCGGATGAATGAAATGACGGTTGTGTTAATCAAACAGTGCATTTTTGTGCTGTTAACTGGCTTAGTCCGGCGTAAAGGTGATTCCACCGTCCTTTTGCCGTTTACCACACAAGCATCCAAATAGTTTGACACATGGTAAGTCGTAGTAGTATTTTTCCTCCGGGTCACTCAGAACGCGATAAGCCTCTTTGAGTTTCTCGTACTTGTACGGTTCAGTCTCGTTGTTGAAGCGCTTTACCAATGTGTTGTAAGCAGCGTCGATTTGTTCACGGCTTGCAGTCTTGACTAATCCTAGTTTCGCGTACATGTCCTTGGCTTTCCACATACGGATTTCATAGAATTCAAGCTGCTGACGTAACGCCTCTAGTATGCGTGATTCGCATGCAGCCCAATCGTGCATATGCCGCTTGCAAAACTTCTTCGCTAGAATCTCCACATAGTGTACACAACGTTGACCTCCATGAAGTTCTGTCTCACAGATCCAGTCAGATTCGGGACGTACATACTCCAATGTGTGCGATAACCCGGCGTACGTGGCCTGAACGGAAAACAGTGTACGTCTTGGCTGTGTGCGATTGCACTCGACTCGAGTACTATTGCATACGATCTCCAGCAACGTCGTGTTTAGAGGTGCTGTCTGGAATAGATCGTGCTTTTCCATAAAAGCATACACGACGTCGACTGGTTCTTGACCCTCCAAAATTTGCACGTCTCCGAGCTTTGTGCTAGCTGACTCCCAAACTGGAATATTGATCAGCATTGGCTCGGCACGCGTGCAATTAGGACGTTTGCGGGGCTCATTGCAAACTTCGATGAGGAACTTTTGCCGTTCGCGTAGAGTCAAGTTGCGCATCAGACCATATTCGTAGATCACGTCGGTGGAGTCCTGTCCATCGTAAAATGGCAATCGTTCACGGTGGCCATCGGGGAGCGTGTAGACAGCTTCATAGAGAACTCCGACGTCTCGTGTACACTCCAATCCACTTGCCTGGCAAACACCCGAAACGATGTTCTTCTTTTCTTCGGGACTCAATTCGTGCTTGTTTCCAAACTTGGCAACAGCATCGGCAGGCTCTTCGTTGGCAAGTACTTCCAGAATTCCAAGTTGCGACCCATTCTGAGCAGCCACAGGTACTCTGAACACTACAGGAGCATATCGTGAACATGTAAGTGGCTCCATCTCGTCCTCGCCAACTTCCTTGCCTGAGTCTGCTCTTGAAGGGTTACACAAGCTGTCCAGCAAGACGTCGGCGTCTCCAGGCGCTAAGCTATGCTGCTCAGCAAATTGATATACCACATCGGCAGGTTCCTGGCCCTCGTAGATGTTCACATAACCCAATAATTGTCCGTCGCCATCACTAACTGGTGTAGATCGTAGAAGTGCTTGACCTCGCGTGCACAAAATTCCATCTCGTGTACCACAGAGCGCTTGAAGCAGCGAAATCTGCAAGTCTCGAGTGATATTGGTTTGTCTGGAAAACCTGTACACAGCATCAGCTAATTCTTCATCCTCTCGAATCGATAGTACACCGACTATTGTCCCGTTCCCTACATCAACAGGAGAAGCGAAGACTATTGGCTTGAGGCGCTTGCAAGTCGCGTACTTGTCATCACATACCTTCCTCACTAGATTCTGTCGAAATGGTTTCGCCAATCCATAATGAATTCCAAACTTGTGTACTACATCAGCCGGTTCTTCATCTAATGGAATTTGTAGTGTTCCAATTTGGCGAGCTCCACCTTCGTCATCTCGAGCTACTATGCGCTGCGAGTACATCAACGGTATCCTACGCAGACATTGAGATTCACCAATAGCCGAACAAATCGCATTCAACAGTTGTTCCATTGCAAACATTGGCAACTTGTGATCCTTCACGAACTTGTAGATTTGATCCACAGGCTCTATGTCGTCGTAGATTTCAAGCTTACCGATCTGTATCTCGCCTTCTCCAGTGACAGACCTCGAATGCATCAGAGCTTTATACCTCGTACACACTACACGAGGAACAGCACACACTGCATTTAATATCATTGCTCTTCCGTCTCGTCCGATATCATGCTGCAATGCAAAGCTAAGCACTGCGTCCGCCGGCTCAACGTCTTCCAGTATCTGCAGTTCACCTAAAATTCCACCTCTTGGTGCCTCAATTTGAGTGGAATAAATCAATGGGACTTCACGACGACAAACCACTCGAGGCTGTTGGCAGATCTGCACCAACATGTCGTATCTCCAGTCGATTGACTGGCCGTGACGCACTCGAAAAGCTTCCAAAGTGTCCACAGGCTCCTGGCCCGACAAAAGCACAAATCGTTTGTGCTCTGGTGGAGGCTCCAGAGGCAATTGGACCTCAAGTAGAACTTCCAACGCCATGCAGGAGACGATACACAGTAAGAGCAAGATGAGCCATGACGTGAGGACAGAACAGGGAGACGTGAAATACCGAGAAGCATAATGGTGTGGCATCGCAAGGTTGTGGTCACAACTGTGACCCTTGACTAGGATACGACCGAAATCTGTGACGTGGTACACAAATGGCTACATACCTTCAACATGGACATTTGCGCTTTAGGCAACGTTAAGCTTTCGTCCGTAGCGAAATGTTGTAAACTTCTGCAGTGTTGAATTGATGGTTGAGACAAAAGATTGTCCTAGTCTACTATGCTTTCGTTCGTTAGCAACTCGTGGAACTTAGTTCTGATGTAGACTGGCTGACAACTGTGAAAGCAGCTCGTTACTTCCTCAACAGGCTAAAGAGCAAAAGTCGTAGCACTGTCAAGCTACTGCTCCTATGAAGGTGCTGCTTCGAACTGTCGGCATTTCTTCTGTCAACATGCTCACTGGATCATTCGAATTAGGATTAACCAACAGCTATATGGACTTCACCAGGCGGGGGGTAGATATTTTGCTTCCATAACGCATTGTAAGCCTAACTGCTTGTTTCAAGATACAACAGATGTGCAATCCGCCAGACAAACTTTCGCACTTCACACCAACGACCCCGCAAATAAATGCTTTTCATCACTAGCTCGCAATTTTCTTCTGTGAATTGACTTCACAATGCAAATCGAATACGAATACAGGTAGTCTACTACTGTCGATATAGTGATTCGGTGTAAAGGATTCCGACAGCACATCTGCTCGATCAATTTCCAATGCAGCTCATTCTCAAAACCTTGAGCCGGTTTTGGCATCGATTTTTGCTTCTTGGTGAGAATGTACTTGACAACTGGATCGACTGTCTCAGTACCCCAGGGCGGCTCACCGCTCAAGATTTCAACAATGCACATGCCGAACGAGTACACATCAGATTCAATCGTGGCTCGAGATCCTTCCAATCGCTCTGGTGCTTTCCACCGAATAACACCCAGAACATTCGCACTCGCAACTTGGCTCCTTTGTTGGCTCAGACCGAAATCAATCAACTTTACCTTACGGTCATACCCCACCATGATGTTGTTAGCCTTCAGATCATCATGAATTAGACCATGCTCGTGCAAATACTGTAGCCCAAGGGAGGCTTGGTAGAGGTACCACAACTTTCCAGATTTGTTGGCATTGATATCAACCAGGTATTTCGGGAGCGTGCATTTGGCACGTTCGCAAACAATGAATGCGTCACCGATATGGCAAGCACCGTACATTTTGAGCACATTCTGATGGTTTAGTGTCACCCAGTGCTCAACTTCTTGATTGAACGCGGTGCGTAGTTCTTGGTCGGTTTTGGTCTCCTTTCTGAGCACCTTCACTACCACATCAGCGTCCAGCCACACACCACTGTACACATCTGCAAAGCTGCCACTTGTAATGTACGAGCCAAGCCTTACGTGATAAGGTGGAATAAACCATGATGGGAGTGATGTAGAAACTCCTTCATCTGTTAAGGTCCGTAGTACCTCTGTCATCGTGTGCAGCGTATCGGGATAGTATACGTTTCGACCATGTTGAATTTCCAATTGCAATAATACGGCCACCTTCTTCTTTATCAATCGCACTGAGGATCAATCGCACTGAGGTTTGGGTGAAGGAGCCTTTGAGGAAATCTTGAAAGCGCCTAATATGTTGTTCACGAGCTTCATCTGAATCTCGTTTCCAGGTTTGTTGAACTTGACCATTCAAACTGAGGAGGTGTTCTTGGTGAAATTTGTCGATATCGTGATGGAAACTTTCAAGGCGCTGGTGCTCAGTGCGCGCTGCACAGAATATCGCAGCTGTAGTTGCACATGGCTTGAGCCTTTTCTTGTTTTTTCCAGTTTGAGTATAGTCATTGTTGTGTATCCGACGATTTAACTCAAGAAACATGAGAAACTGGCCCAAAACATCGCCGAAACTGCATACGATGGCACGGTCGACACTTTCTAAAGAACGTAGAATACGATATATCGCAACAAGTCGCTGAAAAACCAACGCCTTGCCTGCCGCAACATCGATTGGAATTTCTTTGCTAAGTTCACGAATCTGACGCATGATGCTCTCGACGTTTCGTTGGTGTGTTGGTATCATGCAGCTATCAACGTCGGATATTTTCTCAAGTTTATTTCCGCACACGTCATCATGAATAGCAGCGTTGTCCACGAGGTATTTCAGTTGCTGGATCACGTAATTCATATTGACTTGGCAGGAAAAATCTGGAGTGCACATTCCCTGCAGAAGCGTCCATGACGCCATTTCACGAAGAAAATACGGGCATGTTGATGGAAGTCGCTGAGGCTGATTGAGTCTCAGTGGGCCCAAAATGCAAGATTGTCGAGAAGACAAAATTGCCATTCCAAAGTTGAAAGTGTCAGCCGTCACTCCAGTTCTTTGGATGTTGCCCTCCTTATCCTCTGTGCATTCCTTGATTCCACAAAACAATAGAGCTACTCGAATCATATCATCAACAATAGAGTCCCGCTGCTTATCAGGTAGGCGTACGAGTCCAAGACCACATAAAACACCTTGCGAAGTGCTGGTAGATCGCACCAGGAGCGTCTCCTGTACGAGATTTGAGAAGCCTAGCCCTTGTTCATGCAAGTACTGTAGCGCGAGACCACAACCGAGTAGCGGTTCCCATAAGTGTGCGTTAGCTCGATTTCTCTCTGTCGGCTCATGCACAAAATATGGTTTTGCTCCCACATGACACGCTCCCAGCAGCACCGCAACATGCGGGTGACTCAAGCTAGTCCAAAGTGCAGCTTGCCTCAGACATGCCTCCTCCCAGTGTTCCTCGGTACATCCAGTATTACTAAAAACTTCAGTTACACGGACACCATGGAGGTATCGATTGCATCGCGATTTTAGCACTTCACATGGTGATAAAAACCACACAGGAAGCTCGTTCACCACCATCCCATTTTGACGTGCCACTAGAGTGTAGACGTCATCGATAAGTGATATCTCATAGTCGGTCAGGACCGCGTAGTGCTTTGTAAGATCATACTTCATTAATGTAACCAGCTCTAATTGTTGTCGTTCATCCCCCAGTTGTGCACGAAACCATTCCATGTCTTCCATCCATTCGCGAAAATTGTGAACACGTTCCTTACGCTCCAAGAAGAGTTCCTGTCTTCAATCCGGCCAACCGTTGTCTTCCACCGGGAACTGTTCTAGGTAAGCGTCGAGTACACAACCAAAGCGTACCAGCACGTTAACAATATGTCCCATAGTTGCAAGCTTGATAAGTAGTCGAGTCTCTACTTCGTATCCACTTAACTCAATCTGAAGATTGAGACCGCGATTAAGGGGCAGGTGGTGCTTATTAGCATTCTTGAAGGCATTGATTCGGGCCACCAGGTTGTCACCCGGCGGTCTTCCGTGTGGAATACACGTGGAAGATAATTGTCTTTGTGCCACCGTGTACTGGAATGGCGAATGCGATTCATGGACATCGCTGAGTTGATAATCGCGAAGCTGAAGATTATGTGAGACCGACCGCAGGGACTCCCTGAGCTACACTTATCTTGGCAGTGGATCTTTGGTAAATCAGGATCGCGATATCCTATCGGCAGTACAAGTTGTGATTGCTGTCACAATGCATTTGCACTACCACGGTGGTAACCACGTGCTTCTTTCAAGTGTAAACACTTTGCTTGTCTGCGATTTATATCAATAGAATAATCTTCAACGGCAATTATGTAGGCAACGCGCCAGCAATATGGTTGTTCACAATTTCTCAACGACACCATATCCATGCCATAGTCTTATCAATCATCAAGTTTCCATTCGTCCGCGGTGGCGAGTCGAAGGCCCAACTGCTTAATTTGTTTCAATCGCTCTTCACAGTTCAAAGTGAAACCCACTAGGTCTTGATGGAAAACTTGGCAAGCTAAGTTAGCGTTTAGGCATGTGAGCCGCACGCTTTCCGAGATAATAGAGCTGGAGACGATCTGTCTACCATAAAGCGGCCCAAATGGTGGAATCCCTGGTTTGACGTGCACTTCCGTACGGTATTCACGGTCATTTAGTGGTTGAAGAATAATGTGCACGTCGTTGAACTGTCCAGGGAGCGTCTGCAGATCATAATCTTCGTCGTATTCCTGTTTTACAGCAAAATAACCTTCATAGTCAGATACACTTACTTCACTTTTAACTGAAATTGTGCTCGTACCTTAAACACCACATGCACAAAATCATTACCAATATGACGCTTCTTCTTCATCGAAGCAAAGTTATCCGCAGCAGAAATCCCATCAGAATCACTACTTCTAGGAACCATCATCGTTGCAACGTGAAACATAATCTACAAAGATGTCATCAAAACAAGTATTAGTTAAGGTACACCACGGTTGTATACTCTGAAGGAACAGGACGTACCTGAGCACATTCATCTTTATAGATGAGACCAAATTTACCGTCGCTGTTGTTTGTTGTATCAAGCCCTCCAGTGTATCCAGAAAGCCCCTCTAATTTAGTGAAGGTGCCTAGACGACGTAAGAATTGCAAGTAACGAAGCGATCCACCTGTGTTCCCTAGGATGGCAGATTCAGAAGATTGCTTCTCACCTCGAACGTACAACAAGCCAATTTTGTGCGTCTCATACTCTGGAGTACGATCCAGCACGCTGAGGGCCAGCTTCAGTGATGGCCCATCCATGAGCAACTGGGGCCGATTTTCCATAGTAAGATCGAATAGCTGCATCATCAAATACATGGGGTCGTACTGGTTCTCACGATGCAATGTCGAGGGCTCACACATCTTTCCGGCGGTAGCTGATCCAGTGGTTGTAGATGTGTTGTAGTCAGCATATTGTAGGGATCGTGGTGCAACTTCTGGAACACAGCGTGCATCCTTGACACTGTCATCGAGTGAAAATGCATCCATCTCACTTCCACTTTGGTCATTCTCCACATGTCGTAATTGGCTTTCGGTGCCATCGTTTTCTTCGACATCTTCCCGAATAGCACGAATAGTAGGTTTGTTTGACGAACTTTCTTGTCCATCGTCTCCTTCAGATTGCCTGGAATGCCTTGTACTATTTCTAGGGCGACTCACTACAACCAAAAACGATGCAAATACATATAAAGTTAGTCCTAAACATACCGTATTCACACCATTTTCCGTACCTTGTGCATTTTCATAATAATACGATGGTGATCCCCCAATGCCATCATACGCTGGGAGCGGTCGTGGTAGTGCTGATGCCGCAGCTGAGTGCTGATAGGAGTGTGCCACCGTATCATCCAGAGATAAATCCACCTGTATGTCTTTGAAATTCATGTCCACCACAGTTTTTGTATCATCCTCAGCGCGAGAGTTACTCTTTGTTGTATCTGAACTTTGAGCGTTAGTTTTAAAATACGAGCTCGATTGGCTCGAAAATGACGGTCGGAGCTCTGCCGGGAGTGCTAACCGTTTATGGGCGACAGTATTTCTTGATCCAATTATCGTCGTTGGTCGCTGGTATCCTTTATCAGAGCTTTTTGGATAGCTACCAGATTCATTACGCACACCACACGAACTCGAAAATAATTGGCGCGAGTCTGCCGGATCCAGCAACAGATTGTGACGTGAATCAAGCTCCCAATGGCTCGTACAATTAGCTCTCCTGATTACGAGTGATGCATCCCCGCGCGAGTTTGTGATGATCGTAAGTAATGATCTCTTGTACACCCAGGATTTTGATCTGGTTTGAGACGAATCATCCATCGCTCGATTCCCCTCGTGTCCACGCTGTTGTCGAGTACAAAGTGCCGATGGGGGTAAAACCGACTGGGAGTACGCATAGCACATCAAGAAATCGACAGCTGCCTCAGCAAGAAGACTGTTCGCGCGACGTGTGCACTGTTGCAAGGTTGGCATCGCCAGAGCAGCAAGAGAGATTCGCTCCTTGCGATTACTTTGGTAAATCACTTGGCACAGCAATCGGAAAGCGAGGTAAGCAAGCTGCTTCGATTTTGCATATTCGAAGCCCAGTAGCAAAGCCTCTACAATCGCTTTGTGGGCAGAAAACACACTGTGTTTTTGATGTGCATGTAGCATAGGTGTTATAGTTCCCAATAACTCCAATACGGCTACAAATGCGTCAGGTCGAAAATCACCGCCCACCGTCGTAACGCATCCACGCAAGTTTTGCAGCATTTCCACGAGTTGGCCCAATGCTGTGGTCGGTGCGAGTAGTACCAAGAAACTCAATGCTGTTGTGGTTTTGTGTAGCAACGTGAACTCGGAGTCAAAGAGTTCGCGCAGGAATCCTTGTAGCCGCGCTCGATCTTTGCGAGTTGGGCGTACTTGTGAGGTATTGGTGTTAGTTGATGTTGACCCCAGTGTCGCTTTGCTCACAGACCCCGATAACGCGTGAAATAGATTACCATGAGATGCAGAAGTTTGAAATCGCGACAACACACGGGATGTGAAGCCTAGTGGGGTGCCAGGCGCGTATGGAATAGCAAGATCGGTTCCTGCTTCGTCGTGCTCATACAGCATGTTTGGAGCAGATGACGATGAAGATAAGGTCGATTCGTCAGCAGTAGAACCACCGGCGAACAAGTCTTTTTCAGCAACTGCTAGGCGTAACTCCATTGCACCTACCAGACATCGTGTAAGCTCTTGTAGCGCATTCTCGTGCAACCCAGACTCATAGCTAACAAGAAGCTGCAACAATTCGATCCCCATTGCAAGGAATCGTGTTTTAGCAAGCAGCGCAGCTGTCGCTCGTACATTCCTAAAGAACGATATATCCGTATTGTCAATCCCGCCAGTACTCATGGACCTTGCTGATGCATGAATCGAGCGGAGAAGCTCCGCATCAGTCTGGGTAACTGAACGACTAGCATCTCCATGTACCGTTTGAACTCGACGAACCAACGTGTCTGCATCGACTGAATTTTGCTCATTCGCTTGATCACTAAACATCCTCTCGATCTCGTCAGTAATGGCAGCTCGACCAAAAGCCCGATAGTCAATACTGGCCACGACCTTTGTTGACACTTCGCTAATATCCACGTCTTCCAAAATCACACGATTTTCCATCATGGTTTTGATACCTTTTACAGCCATACGGAAAAGCTCAGCATCAGGTTCGGCACTTACCAGTGTAAGGAGAGCACGCAGCGCACGCGCTACCGGCACACAAGCTGCCGTTAATTGAATACTAGTTGCGTTGATACGTGCAGTACGTCGAGATACAAACAGAAAACGCGATGTTCGAACTTGTTGCTGATTCCATTGAAGCTTTCCGTCAGTCGAACGGGCTTCGCACACATTCAGCAGACACGATAGAGCAACATGACGAATAGCACGGCTTCGATGGGTTTCCACTGTCGTGGCAAGAAGGTCATACATGCGTACTGCGCGAGCCGGAGGCAAATGGTCAAAAGCAGAAGAAAAAAGTGACACAATACCCGAAGCAGCCACAAACTGAGCATCTTCATTGCTCGAAATCGTCATCGCACTGGCAAGGATATCTAATAGCGAGTCAAACTTGACACTTTCCAATTGCCGGGCCACTTCAATAATAAATCCTAGAGCACGACGTCGCACTTCAGCATCTGGATCTTCATATACTCGACCGAGTGTCGGGATCACTACATCTTCAATGACGCGGTCCTCGCAGACATTGCGACTTGTCCAAAGATTCACTCGTAATACTTCGAGAGCCTCCAAGCGCACTGTACTTGGTACAGGAAGAGCATCTCCATCAGAACTAATACACGAGAAAAATGTACGCATTGCAGTCAACAAAGTAGTTAACCAGTCCAAATGATATCCAGGATGAGCTGCCTCGGCACGCTGCCGCAACAAAAAGAGCATTGAATTTTCACTGAGATGCGGTAGATAATCTTCGAGAATATTAAGAAACTCGTCCACATCACCAGCAAAACGTTGCTGTTCCACAAGATCTTCCACAGCTTGCAGAGTATCAAGAAGTTCGCGTGGAATTCTAGTCTGCTGAATTGAGACCGATAACTGATGCTGCGGTTGATCGGGGACATCGTTCGCTGGGTGAATTGCATCCGTGTGATGTACATTTGGTTCTGTCCTTCGGTTGCCATAGTGGACAGGCCGCTGAGGAGATTCTTCGATCTCATTTTCATCCGTCATAGAGACCCATGGTCTCAGAGCTTGTAGCATACGCAAAATAATATCCCATTCCATGACCAAGCGCCGTGTATCCCGGTTACTGATCGGGCTTAAGGAGCTAGCTGTAGCCGTGTCATGGCTATTGTCGCCTGAATACGATGATGATTTTGCTGGTGCGATTATCGAACCTGCAGAGGTTTGTCCACTACCCGCGGATGGATGTGCTGCACCAAACTTCTTGATAAGACGCTGTATAGACAAGATAACCTCGAATATGACCACTCCTCGGCAGCATTGCAACACTTGCTCAAGGGCCAGTAAAATGGGAGCCCACGCAATATCGTCAAATTTAGCAACTCGTTGGGAACCCCAGCAAGACATACCAACAAAAAATACGGCGCCTCGGAGTACCCAAGGCGAGTTAGCTCCTGTCGGGTGCTCCAATAGCTGAAGTAACCCTCGCAGCACAAGGAAACCTGAGCTTCCATTTAGTAACAGCTTCATTACCGACCACGTTCCATGACCATCAGCATTTACAAGACAACATAGTGACCGCAAGCATGCCGGGGTACTAGCTGCATACGCTGCATCATGTGCTGCCAATACATGGTAAAAGGCAACGAATCTGTGGCAAGCATCTAAATCACTGCGACTCCAAGCCATATCGCACCGCGCACTTATAACTGACACAATAGCAATCACCTTGTCACGATCCAATGCTCGTGGACTACGACGCAGAATGCTCTGAATAAGTCCCAGTAGATCGCGCTGGGCGTCGGACTGCTCTAATAACCGTAGCAGAAACCAACCCAACTCGACATGGAAAGGTTCCACATGTCGTCCATCCTGCGTCAGTGCACGAAGCGCTTTCTGCCGCAACAAAAAGTCTCCAGGAGGGTGTGTTTCCAGTCGTAAGTAGATCTTTCTCCTCAATGCAGGAGTCAATCTCTCTCCAAATCGCAGCAAACACAGCTGCACCACTTCAAAAGCTAATTTTCGTACTCCAGGATTACGATGGTCGAACAAGTCAGCAATACAATCCAGCAATGCATCAATCTCCGCAAGTGTCAGCATCACTCTCGACATGTGTAGTCTGTCACTGGAGTTCATAGAGCTACTGCTACTAACTGTAGAGATATTACTCATAGCGGAGTTTCGTCTCTCATCAACAGCATCGTCTTCTTCCTGTACACTCCTCAATATCTCTCTATCTGGACCTGGGAACGTGGCTGACGTCACGTCTGTACTTGTAGGGGCTCTTAGCAGCGCTAACACGCGCTCCACGTCCCTTACAAAGGCGCGCTCCTCGGAGCGTTGTCTCTGGCGTCTACAGAGTCTCTGAAGCTGCAGCACCAATTCCGAGGACGCGCGATCACCGTCATCTCCTCCACTGCGACTTCTGCTGCGTCGTCCGACGATCCCGAAGCCTACAGCACGTGAAGCGGCCACACCGCTGGAAGACGAGGACCGGCGTAGATCTGGGGCGCTCGCTAACACTTCGGCATTTGGTGCCTCGGATGCGTCGCAATTTGGCTGCTGCTGAGGTGCAAATGGGTCTTCGGAAGTAGTAGAAGGGTTTAGAGACTCGTCTGGTGTGTCATCGTCAGCGAGAGGATCGCAGTTCGAGTCGACAGCGACGTCTGTGGCTGGAAGAGGTGCGTCCTCCATTTAGCAGCACGGGATCAGATTTGCATCAGATAGTGACGGAACTTGCAACTTGACCCACAAGTTGCAACGAGGAGTGAATGTTTCTACTTCAACTTGATAACATTCACTCCTCGCTGCAACTTGGCCATAACATGTTTTGTCATGAATGCATTCCCATTTATTATCACACTACGATTTAAACTGACTGGCTTTGGATTATCTGCTACTTACGGCTCCGCTATCGGCTCCTTTGTTGCATGGCAACATCCATGCAGATCAGAGCTATCCTTGCCATTCGGGTCTTCAGGCACATCTAGTGTCGGGTTGCGGTCGAAGAAACCTTCAGGGATCATCTTGAAGCCTGCATAGTCCACAGGCATCATGGGCCAGTCCTCCACACGCGGGAAATGCGTGAGGCCGAACGTGTGCCAAACCACAATGTCCTCACCGTCAACCGGGCGGTTGCCCTTCACGTAACTAGGCAGACCAGCAAAGCCCGGGTGCTGGTTGGGTGTATAGCCTGCAGCCCACAGCTCATCGCGCGCGTACTTGGTGACCCACAAGTGTTTGGTCGAGAAGTTAGCGCGTTTCCAGATGGACGAGCCGTCCGCAGCGAGAAGCACTGGTTGACCTTCTGGGAAGAGCGCGTAACCCGTGGAGCGACCGAGACGGTTCTTAGCCTCGCTTGAAGCAATACGCCATACTCGACCTTTGTCCATTGCTGCCACACGCTGGGCGTCACTTTCGTTTTTGAGACGGGTTGCTGTGCGGATGAAGGCGTTGCCGCGAGGGTTCTCGGGGCTGATTGGAAGGCGCTTGGCCTCCAGCTCATCAACATGACATTTGTTGCCGTCGATGGCCACGTCTAGACGTGCCGAGAACAAGTGTTGATGGCATGGAGCACCAAGACGCGGAGCCATCTCAGTCGCGTACTCATACTCACCCTCTGGTCGACCAGAGGTGAACACAATGCCCGTGGCCTTGCACTCCAACTCGATCCTGCCATCCAGGTAGAAGTACCAGTAGAAGCCATAGTCGTAGTTGCCGACTGTCACGAAGAATGATACCACAAAGCGACGCTGGCGGCGAACCGTGCCAGTGGGTGGGGACGCCAACACATCCGTGTGCTTCCACAGCGTACCGAAGTCTTCTTCGTGCATGCAGATAGCGTTCTTGATCACGAATGGCTCACAGAAGTCATCAACAACCGTAGCATCCAGGTACTGGATCTTGCCGAGGCAATCGCAGCCCAACACTAGCGAATTCGCTAGACGACCGAACTGGTATTCACCAGCATCAAAGTAGTTCTGCCAGTCATGTGTGGGAGATGGTTCGCCATACGGCACTACCATCTCGGACACCGACGCACGGTTCAGGATCTTTCGCTTGCGACCACGGTCACTAAACGAGATGTCGTGAAGCGTGAGACCCTCACGTCCATTGAAGCCGACGCGGATCTCCCAATTTTGCCACGACACGATGTTGTCCTTGACGCTAAAGCTGGCACCTTCGGGCTGCTTGATGTGCAGAGGCTTCATGTCTGTGCGCATGGGTCCAGTAACCTTAGGATCCAGGTAATCCCCAGATTCCATTGGGATGTGAGTGTAGCCCGTGTCAACCAGCTTAAGCACCTTGCGGTTTGTCAGGTCGACGTGTGCTACAAGGCCGTCGATCGGGTGGCCGTACATGGCGTGTGTATTCTCAACCTTTAGGAAGCTCAGCACGCGGATCATGCGGTTGCCTTCTTCACCCTCGTAGCCGAAGACGCCGGCCGAAAACTGCTCGCCACGCACCATATCGAGATCGGTGATGCCGCGTTTGGCCAGCGCTGCGACGTAGTCCGGGTCGGCCTTGCAAATGGAGTCGCCGTCCCAGTAGTCCTGATCTAGGATGGGGATCTGTCCGTCGGTCTTCGGGTCTAGTTCTACCTCCTTAACAATGCGGCGGGCCACGACGTCCACCACGAAGTCGCGCGTGACGTTCGTAGTCTGATCGAGCACGAGCACACCGATCTCACGTGGAATCTCCGTTAACTGACCAGTCTCGAACTTGGCCAGTGTGGAGTGATCGGGCTCGAACAGCATCACGTATGCGTAGCGTAGCTCTGGGCTCGAATACCCGGCGTCTGCAAGCACTTGTTTTACTATGCGAACCTCATCGGCCGTGACGGGGTCAAGTGGGTGCTTAATGCTCTTGGCGGGGATGTGAACACTGGGAGCCATGACGGCAGGGTCGCTGGAAGGAACGAGTGTAGGCGGAGGCAAATCCGAAAGTGAGAGACTCGATCGTGGAAGCCGTCGCTATCATGCACGTCCCCGAGCCCTCCATGCTTAATCTACCGGGTGTCTTCCAGCTGGGCTGGACCCTTGAGCACCATGAAATGCTGCATTACACCGCGATCTATGCCGCTGGTGCCTGGATGATGTTACGCGTTTTGATCGTCAAAGCTGCATCGGGTGAACGGAGACCAAAATCGGCGGTATAGGGGCCAGCCAGATGGTGGTCAAGTTCAAACTCCCATTTGCTGCACGCGCATCTAGTCATACATGGCAAGTGCGATGCAATACCCTAGAGTGCAGAGTCGTCTGATAACTTTCCACCATGGATTGACAAGTGTCTGACAACTTTTGTCAGGGAGCTAATGACATGGTCAAGTTCATGCATGCCGACCAAAATGAACGCGATAGAGGCCATAACTGGACAACGATCCGCATACAGATGAATGACTTGCGGTTTGTCCTAACCACATAATGTATTCCTAAGCGTAAGAAGTCGGAAACTACTGGTTGAGCACACCAATGCTGCTCTTGTTAATATGAATGCGCCAAGATTGTCTGTGTCAGAAAGTTTGGCAGGGTCAAGTAATGGCTTGTTGGTAGGACGAGGAAAGCAACCAAGTTAACCCCATCTCAACATTAGGGCGATCGGCAGCACGTCAACTTCGGTCGACTGGCTTATGATACGCTCGAAATGGCCTAACGCATCCCCCATTTGCGTAGCGTGATCATCGCATTGAGGCAGCTTAGCAGTGATGATCATGCTGTATGCTGATGCTGCATGCCGGTGCGACTGGCTGAACCAAGACATCATCAGCGGTGACGACCAGATAAACTGAATGAGCAGCGTACAACGGTGAGCAATTAACGCAGCGAGGAAACGGAAAACCAACTCTGCACGATGGTCACTACATCGTACGCCATCTCCAATTTTGCTTCGGCATGATGCAGTCTATCAAGCTAGGACCTTCGTGGCGATGCTCTCGCTCTACTTCGAGTTGAAGGAGGCAAGACGGTGATGTTAAACCGATCGCCGTACGCTCGCAGGTGTCCATGTCTGACCAAGTTCCCCGGTTTTTCACAAGCCACAAACAGCTGAACTCGGTCCAAGCTTCGACGTTGCAATGGAGTTCCTCGTCGCTCCGAAGTCTCGCAGAATATACGGCCACCAATACTACCGCCTCAAGTACTGCAACGACCACTGCAACGCGAACAACGAGAAATTCATTACCACTGACCATGGCCATGACCGAACTTGAGAGTGCCTTCGAAAAATGAAGATAACCTTGGCCAGTCTAGACTACAGCAAGCCTAGATTGAAGTCGATCTTCCAAGGACGCCACCCAGTGTTGACAGCAATGAGTCCAGGACTGCACGCATTGCACATTGTCTGTGCCGCCGATCACCTCCGGTGTTACAGACCGATGCGTGTTGAAGTGCACCAGATGGCACGTGACGCGATACACCGGCCAATAACGGAGGCTCAAGCAAGGTCTCCGCAGGGACCGAGTAGAGTCGGCAGACCCGTCGAGTGTGATGGTTTTGAGGGACAAGAATGCGCTGACTTTCCTCCTCCGTGCTCGCTTTCCTCGCCAGCAACGCTTAAGCTCACTTCCCAATTGTCCTTGTTGTGGTCCTGCAACGACTCCACTTCAAGATGTCCCGCCTCAGTCGAATCAGCGGTGTGTCCATCGATATCCAAGAAACCAAGGCGGAAGCTCCACACCGACATGCAAAGGCGCTGCAGCTCTGGGCACTTGGTATCGGAGCTGTCATCAGCGGCGAGTACTACGGCTGGCAATCATCACTCGTCGCAGGCTTCAATGGCATGCTCATCGTGCTGTCGATGATGACAGTGCTATATGTGACGCTGTCATTCTCTCTCGCCGAGCTGTCGGCAACGATCCCAGTGGGTGGTGGCCCGTACATCTTCGCGCTGCATTCGATCGGTCCCCGTGCAGCGTTCTTCAGTGGACTGGCGGAAACGCTCAAGGTGATCGCCGTCAACTCGTCCACCTTCTACACCATTTACTCGTACCTCCAGACATTGTTCAACGTGGATCAGAAGTTCGCACCGGTGTTCTTCATCGTTTTCGGCATTCTCTTCGGCGGTCTAAACATTTACGGAGTGCAGGCATCTTTTCGGATGCAAGCGTGTTCAACGACGCTCTGTGTGCTGCTATTGCTCATCATGTTCTTCTCCGCCATCCCGCAGCTGGACTACCAGCAGTGGGTCGTTGAACAAGACTGGCAATACACGGATCTGAGCAGTGCCATTGAGGCAATTCCGTACGCCATGTGGTTCTACTTGGGCATCGAGGAGCTCCCACTGGCCAGCGAAGAAACCATTGAGCCCGAGAAGAACATTCCGCGTGGGTTGATCATGTGCATTTCGACACTCGCGGTCTTGTCGTTCGGCACCGCCACATTCAGCTCATTGATCGCACCGGGTGCTGCTGCTATGGCTGACGTGTCGGCCCCACTTGTCACGAGTTTCCAAACGATTTACGGCACTGGTGCCACCACGACATTCTTCAAGTGGATGACAGTCATAGCTCTGTGTTCGAGTCCAAACTCGTATGTCTTCTTCATGGGTCAGCTGTTGTTTGCCATCGCTCGAGACGGATTTTACCCAAAGTTCCTCGCGTACGAGCACCCAAGCCGGGGTACGGCAGTCGGCGCGCTGCTTTTTGGCACCATCAGTTGTGTGCTCATCGCTGTCGTTCTGCACTACGCCATTGGCGACGACGACCTCGGCTCCGTGCTGATCAACTTGACGTTGTTGGGGGCTCTCATTTCGTACATCTTTCAACTGCTGTCATTCGTATACCTGCGGTACCGACAGCCCAACCGTCCCCGGCCGTACAGGAGCCCGTTCGGTCTTGCTGGAGCTTTTGTGGGCCTGTTGTTATGCGGTATCTCCATCTTCGCCATCCTGTACACAAGTGTGACCGACACGATCTTCCTGGCGTCGATCATAGTGACAGGACTGGTGTTCCTCGCTGGCAGCGTGTACTTCTTCAGAGTTGTGTTGCCTAAAATCGAGAACAAGACCCTCGGCTCACCAGTCACCAAAGACATGAACGAGAATCTTTTGAGCGCCAGAAGCCAGGTGATCTCGACGGGAGCGTAGCTCTTCTCAGTGACCATGTAGTGTACATCCATCTAATCCTCTTGACCTTATAATTTACACGTCAACACGAATCATTCATTTACCTTCACCAAATCAACACCAAACTCACTAAGAGCCAACGGATCAAGGGAATTGCTTCAACTTGGTTATCCGCTGCATAGTACTGCGTCGGGCATCGCAACCAAGCACCAAATGGACGTAGCCCACCACCGGAACAACTCCCGACAAAGCGACAAAGCAGATTATCCGACGGTCTGCTTGCAGCCACTCCAAGCGATGACGAATACTGTCTTAAGAATCTCAGTCAGGGCTACACCGAGGAGGTCTCGCGACACCAATTCCCGAAATGCACGATAGCTCCTGAGTAGTCTATCCATGGTGAAATTTCGCTTCTGCTAAGCGCAACCCGTGCCCAGGGCTTTGAGCTGCGGAGAGAAGGAACTCCATTGAGACTCGCAAGGTTACGGTCTGCAGCTGGCGATTCTCTCCATAAGGCGCGCTGTTGGTAATAGTTGTTTGTCAAACAGAGTCCATAGCTGCTTGAAGAACGGTGACGCACTCTGAAAGCCAATGAGGGCGGCGCACAGCGTTCTCAGTTCTAGTGATGAGCACAACGACAACTTCTGCAGAACACTCGGAAATTAGCCTCAAAGCTAGCTAGCTACGATGTGCCGTGGGGACTGTGTTTCGGTCGACGTTCAGAATGGCAAGGCACCGCCGCACCGATACGCGAGAGCCCCGCAACTGTGGGCCCTCGGCATCGGTGCAGTTATCAGCGGACAGTACTACGGCTGGCAATCAGCTCTAATCGCCGGTTTCGATGGAATGCTCCTCGTGCTCTGCATGGTGACAGTGCTCTACGTGATGCTATCATTCTCCATCGCCGAATTGTCGGCGACGATCCCAGCTGGAGGAGGGCCCTACATCTTCGCACTACATGCCATCGGACCCCGAGCAGCTTTCTTCAGTGGATTGGCTGAGACACTCAAAGTCATTGCCGTTAACGCGTCGACGTTCTACACCGTGTACTCGTACCTGCAGGCACTATTCAATGTCGACGTCAAGTTTGCACCCGTGTTCTTCATCGCGTTCGGCATCCTGTTCTTGAGTCTGAATATTTTCGGGGTGCAGGCGTCGTTCCGAATGCAGGCATGCTCGACGACATTGTGTGTGAGTCTACTCCTCTTCTTCTTCGTCGCGTCAATCCCGTATCTCGACTATGAAGAGTGGGTGGTCAAGCAGCATTGGGAGTTCACGAATTTGGACAGTGTCATCCACGCTATTCCCTTCGCTATGTGGTTCTACCTGGGCATCGAGGAGCTCCCACTCGCCAGTGACGAGACCATCGAGCCCGAGAAGAATGTCCCGCGAGGACTGCTCCTCTGCATTACGACTCTGGTTTTCCTATCCTTCGGCACCGCTACATGCAGCTCCCTCATTTCCCCGGGTGCTGCGGCCATGGCTGATGTGTCAGCCCCTCTCGTCACTAGTTTCCAGACCATTTTCGGCAACGGGGCCACAACAACGGTCCTCAAGTGGTTGACAGTCATCGCTCTGACCTCCAGCCCCAATTCGTATATTTTCTTCATGGGGCAGTTGCTGTTCGCCATTGCCAAGGACGGATACTTCCCAAAGTTCCTCGCTTACGAGCACCCTACTCGCGGTACAGCAGTGGGTGCCCTGGTTTTCGGAACTGTCATGTGCGAGGCCATCGCAATCGTGCTGCACTACACCATTGGCGACGCCAATCTGGGCTCGGCACTGATCAATTTGACACTACTGGGAGCTCTCATCTCGTACATCTTTCAGCTACTATCGTACATCTACCTAGCAGTTCGACAACCTGAGCGTGCTCGACCCTACCGCAGCCCGTTCGGTGTCTCCGGAGCCATACTAGGCATTGCACTCTGCGGTGTGGCCATTGTCGCCATCCTGTACAGCAGCCTTAGTGACACCATTTTCCTGGCGTCCATCGTCGTGACGGTGTTGGTGTTCATGGTCGGAAGCATCTACTATTTCAAACATGTTGTTCCGCAGATCAAAAACAACACACTATGCTCTCCCGCTGCTCCTAAGGGAGTACGTGAAAAAATCGTCAAGCGCAGCCAAACAGGCTATCACACCATGGCACCTGTGAAAACCGGGTTGTATGCTCCGTCGGAGGTTAATCGGGCCTTCTCTCGCGAGTAGTTGGGCCCAAGGAAGGACCAGCGTCCATGTATCTGTATTGCAACGTCTAGCCTCGAATTGCATATCATAGCGCTGGCGAACTAATTGTTGATACATATCCTGCTGTCATTGTGCGTGGTTACTTCGTGCATGTATGCACGGCGTGCACTGCTGTCCGACGGTGCTGATTGTGTTACGCGGTCGATCCTGAAGTGAGGGTAACATGATCCCGCCGGTGGAGTGATGGGCACTGTGACTAGAAGTACGTGTCCGCTTGACACCTCTCGAAGGTGCTTGTCCGACGTGCTTTGCAGCATCAGGTCTGCGCTTCAACCAGCACCTTCCTATCGATCATTTTTCAATTTGCACTGCTTCCTGCATTCGACCCCCAAGCACTTGACAAGTATGAGCGACCCGATCCCGACACTCAAGGAGCTTTTCATCGACGGCAAGTGGGTAGCGCCTGTCAGCAAGAAGTACATGGACGTACTGAATCCTGCCAACGAAGAGGTGATCCAACAGGTGGCCGCCGCTTCGGCTGCCGACGTGGATCTGGCTGTGCAGGCAGCGAAGCGAGCATTCACGACATGGAGCACCACCACGGGAGCTGAGCGCGCCGTGTATCTCCGTAAGATGGGCGAGCTGGTGACCAAGCGCATCGATGCAATTAGCCGTCTTGAGACACTAGACAATGGCAAGCCGCTCGCTGAGGCCGTCTGGGATATTGAGGACGTCTCCGGATGCTTCGAGTACTATGCCAAGGCTGCAGAGGCCCTGGACGCTCGTCAATATGAAAAGGTTGATCTGCCCCTCGAGGACTTCCTGGGCGCGCTGCGCTATGAGCCTGTGGGTGTGGTGGCCGCTATCATCCCATGGAATTATCCGGCGCTCATGGCGCTTTGGAAGCTGGCTCCTGCTCTAGCGGCAGGCTGCACCGTGGTACTCAAGCCGTCCGAGATCACGCCGTTGAGCGCGCTGCAGTTGGCGCAAGTGGCGGTCGACGTGGGCTTACCTGCTGGTGTCCTGAACGTGATCAACGGCTTGGGAGCCGAAGCTGGAGGCCCGTTGGTCTCGCACCCGGATGTACACAAGGTGGCCTTCACGGGGAGCGTACCCACGGGACGCAACATCATGACAGAGACGGCAAAGGATATTAAGAAGATCTCACTAGAGCTGGGTGGTAAGTCTCCTGCGATTGTGTTTGACAAGGTCAACATCGAACGCACAGTCGAGTGGGTCATGTTTGGTTGCTTCTGGACCAATGGTCAGATCTGTAGCGCAACGTCGCGGTTGCTGGTGCATGAGGACTTTGCCGATGAGTTCCTTGACTTGCTCGTGAAGGAGACAAAGAAGCTCGTATTGGGAGATCCGTTGGATAGTAAGGTGCAGATGGGCCCCGTGGTGTCCAAAGCCCAACAGGACAAGGTGCTGGGGTACATCCAGAGCGCAAAGGAAGAAGGCGCAACGGTAGCTCAAGGAACCGTCCCTAGTGGTGGCAAGGGATACTTTGTTCCGCCCACGATCATCACCAAAGTCAACAAGAATATGCGTGTGTGGAAGGAAGAAATCTTCGGCCCCGTCTTGTCCGTGATGACGTTCAAGACTGAGGAGGAGGCAATTGCTCTTTCGAATGACTCGGAGTTTGGCCTTGCAGCTGCAGTGTTCACATCGGATGACGCGCAACTCAAGAGGGTGACGAAGGCCTTGCGTGCTGGAATCGTCTGGAATAACTGCTCGCAGCCGTGTTTCGTGGAGCTGCCGTGGGGAGGCGTCAAGAAGAGCGGTATCGGTCGCGAGCTTGGACCTTTCGGCCTGAACGCCTACCTCGAGCCCAAGCAGATCTGCACGTACGTTGCGGACAAGCCGTTTGCGTGGTATCTTAAGGCGTAGATTGTCGGGGTTGTCTGTGTCGTCACTTGATGCATTTTTGCGAGGCAGAATAACAATAATGCAACTTATCTGATGCTTCGTCAGGAAAACTTGTTGGTCTCAGCTCACTGACGACGCAAGAATGTAAGAGTGGTAGCGCTACGCACAGGAATTCGTGTCTAGAATTGTCGTTGTTGCTGCGTAGTCAGAGACTGCATCGAGCGAGCCTGATGCAAGCGAAGGTCTCGCTAATCAAAGCACATACAAGTTGAAGTTACATAGATGAGGCGTTCCAGGTCCCTCGTCTATGGAACTTCAACTCAGACGTCGATTTAGCTTAAGTCGACGGGTCCAAGTTAGAAACAGAAACAGTATTATATGTAGATCGAACAGAGCTGCATCGGTTGTTAGTATAGATCGTGTGAATCACTCTGTGTTGAGTCACAAGAGCAGCAATGCAGTGTACTAGATCATCTTCTATACGATAGAGGCATTGCCGCAGCAGTGCGTTGGCCTGGAACGGTCTAATAGGCTTATCATTGAGCGATTCGATTAGCACCACACGTTGAAGCGGGCCGCCACCCGTACCCTCCATTACCCTGCGAGTGATACGATGCCACCACTGAAGTCTACAGCAGCAATCACCAATGGCAGACACAATGTGCATGGCGATCTTGACACTTGCGTGACAAGCTACTGCGCGCGCGCTGACCCGAGTATGTTGAAATGGTAACACAGTATAGGCACTGGAGAGCTTGTTAACATCACCGCCCACGAGAGGTGCTAACGTTTGATCTGCAAACCAATCTAAACTGGTGTAGTTGAGCTTGGATGAGTTTCGTAGATATGAAAAGTGCGGGCGTTGCTGTATGCAGCGGGCGACAGCATACGCTTACTACTTGTGGA
>PCFV01000092.1:0-68777 GCA_002812785.1 Phytophthora litchii | reverse complement strand
TGAAACTGTAAGTAAGAAGTAGAGTATGAGGAACAAACCGAACCGACAAGGTAATCTAACTTTTAAGTACTTCGCAATTTACTTTCAAGCGCTTAACTAGCTACAGGTTGGTATTATGAACTCCGTTGTCGATTCGTACATTCGTCGCATGACACCATCCAAAACGCCAGGCATTGCCCGACGTGCTGCGGCATCTGGTATTCGGGAGAGTGAAAGGCGCCAACGGCGCGGATCACGACGCCCTCTTGCAGTATCTAGTTGCACCGTCGTCCACCTCGCCTGTTTGGATGAGCAATTGATTGAATGATCAAGTGGGAAGGTCTGACATGACATACACGATAGTGCAGTAGTAGTTGAGAAGGGCGACGTGAACAGGAGCGTACGTTCGAGTTTGACCCTTCTTCTGCAACAACAGACCATCGCGTCGCGCCATCCATCCGCGTTCGGTGCAACCCTGTCAGCTTCCTCCCGTTCCTGTTGCCACCTTTGTTGCAACCCGATGGCAATGTTCAGTGTTCGCTCATTTTCCAATTCGTGCTCTCCACAGCAAGTCAACCTCTACTCCAGAAAACTACCTGCGTAGTTAACTTCCACTCTAACTCCTGCAACTATGGTCAACGCTTTCTCCTCCATCGCTGTCGCGCTCGTCACCACCTCTGCTGTCGCTTCAGCTGCATCCATGCGCTCTGAGGCTGTTTCGATGCCCACGGGCTCGTGGCCTTCCAGCAAAGGAAACGTCTACTTCTCGGAGCCCTACACGGTGAAGAAGGGCGAGGTGTTCGACGGTGGCATGAAGACGTACCAGCGCAAGGACATCAAGTGCAATGGTCAGGAGGAGAGCGGCTCTAAGACAGCCGTCTTTCTCGTGGAGCCCGGCGCCACGCTCAAAAACGTGATCATCGGAAAGGACCAAATGGAGGGTGTGCACTGCGACCAAAGTGGCTGCACGATCCAGAATGTGTGGTGGGACGACATGCCCTCAGCATCAAGGGCGGATCGGCCAGCAGTGTGTCCAAGGTGATTGGTGGTGGTGCACGATCAGCCGACGACAAGGTTGTGCAGCACAACGGCCTCGGTACGGTGTCTATTGAGGGATTCTACGCACAAGACTTCGGTAAACTCTATCGTTCGTGTGGCACGTGCGGGAACAAGTCCCGCAAGGTGACTGTCAAGAATGTGTACGCCGTAAACGGCAAGAAGAGCATCGTGACGGTGAACGAGAACTGGGGCGACCAGGCCACGATCGAGAACATCAAGATCAAGGGCAAGAAAGTTGATGTCTGTGCGTGGTCACAGGGCTCTACGTCGGGTGAACCGAAGGAACTGGGTGCCGGTCCGTCCGGCTCGCTCTGCAAGTACTCGACCAGCACCATCACGTACGTCTAAGGGAGGGAGGGTAAGCAAGAAAATTTGAGAATAGATGTGAGTGAATGTGTAGCTAAGAAACAAGCTCTCCAGCTAGAAACAAAACCATCGCAGTCGTACAGGTGTAGACGTCGTGTCGTTTAATTTGGAGGAAACCATGGTTTGATCTCCCGTTAATCTCTTCGACCAAATGCTTCTTATAAATGCATTTGGCTGATGTAGCGGAAACTTTACTCCATCGTACCAAGAAGTTGAAATGGAATAAGTTCTCTGGTAAATGATCGAAACATGGATTTCCCTAAAAAGGTAAGAAGGAAAACACTAGGTTTTATTAAGGCAAAGACAGACATAAAATCAGGTAAATGGCAATTTAGCACGAGAAATCAGCCCTCATGCTCCAGGTGGAGTCACCACCGCTAAAGCTTCGATTCCAGAGCGAGGACGCTTCCGATCCCTGCGACCAGGTGTATCTCAAGTCCACGTGGGTAGTCCCATCGCTGCGGCATCCAGCATTGCGTGTGCTATGCTGCGTGATCCACTTGGTCTTGTGTTTCTACCTGGGCGTCACCTCCCCACTGTTAACGTCGCTACAGACACCCGCCCGCTTCCCAGTGTATGGAGGCATGGCAAAGACTATATCCACAGGCTTTACATGGCAGAAGATCATCTTCCAGATCGTCCTAAGCGTTTCGTTGCTGCTGTTTCTGCGGTTTGTGGTGTATCCGCGTCTGGTACAGCGCCAATGGAACTGGGATGGGTCCTTTCGTCGAGCCACACAGAGTTTTTCCAGGCTCTCAAGCGCCTCGACGTCTGGAACTAACCAAGGTCGCCGTCTTGTCGAACCAACAAGTCGACAGAATGCGATGTCTCGACACACTTATCTTTCTGGTGGTACACGTGATACTCCGATGGTGCGGCTGCAGGTGTGGAACAACGGACCATCTAATGGCTCCTGGACATTTGTGGCTGCAGCATTCCCATTTCTTTGGACAATAGTGATGTATCCTGTCAGAAAGATTGTCCATGGTTCTGTATTGGCGGAAGTATTTTGTCCTGAAGATATGAACGAAGAGTGGACTAACCTGAGCCAGCTTAAGATGCAAAAGGGTCTGTCGACTTGTTTGCTCGTTCTAAGCATTTTAAAGTTGTTGGTGACGCTTGATTGGATTCTTCAGGATCGTGAGTTCAATCGAGTTTTGTTTGGAAGTTGGTTGTCTCCTGTGCGACGAGTGTATAATGAAGTTCTGGCTGTGCGTGTCCTGTGGTGTTGGGTTTCTGTGATTGGTCTTTTTATCGGTGGAGTTTACTTCGGTGGGATTTCAAAGTTACAGAATAAATGGATTCAGTGGAACCTTAAAAAGGAGGACAACATGAATGACTTGGAGTCGTGGTTAAGCAATACGTCGTGGAACGCACTGCTCAGTTCGCTCGTCGTGGCGTTGGATTTGCTCTGGATCATACAAGACTGGGATTTTCCTACCTTTGTTTCCCCGATAGGCTCTCGATTATTTGGATTCCACATGGATCAAATTACTTTTTACTTCCCTTTTCGATTGAAATTGTCATTTTCTAGCAAATGGATAGGAGGGTTTGTTGTGGTGGCAGTTTTGTTACCACTCGAAATCTGCCAGTTCCTGCAGGTCGTTGACTATTCACCACATATGTACAGCCAATTCGTACATTTGACATCATATCGAGTCCTTCCGTTGAACACTACGTACGCTGATGCTAGTGTCGTGAACGACCTTGATGCGACGAGCCACCTGATCCTGCAAGTTGGCTCGCTAAGTCGATACTTCCCATGGTCAACATGGGATCGCGTACCCGCTTTCCTCATTGTGTTGCTCGCTACAGCCTCACTGGTTTGGCTCTCGAAGAGAGAACGCTGTAAGATGTGCTTTGCCGTTTTCCTCGGGTTATCTGACTCGCAAAACGGAAGTGCCCAGGCATTGGTGAGGTTGAATAGAGCTGTGACAGCGGCTACAAAACGCATGTTAAATACTCAGCAACGTTTGAGGCAGCTGTATAAATTACGTGCCCGCAACGACAGCTTCTGTATATTGTTAGCAGGGCTCTCAGTGCTTACAGTGTGGCTGCAATTTCGTGTGATATGGCGTTCATCTGCTAAATATCATCGGGATTTGCCTTTGCAGTCTCCAGGAGAAGCATATGCAGCGTTGTTGTTGCTGATCACGTTTATTTTACTTTACCAAGTGCACTATCGATATTGCCTAAAGTTGGAGATTATGGCATTGCGGAATCAAATAGCACCAGATAGTCGAAATTCGCTGTGGAGGTCTCCCCGCCTGCTTCTCCTTCCATTTCTCGCGGAAGTGCTACTCTGTGGAGTTTTCCTTCCCCCATTTGTCCACGGTCAGGTGTATTTTGACGAACAGCGCTACTCACTTCCCCGAACATCACCAATAGAAGTTCCAGCGTGCCCTCGACCTCTGACGATGACGATTGGCAAGCACGGATGTGAGCTTCTCTACTCATATCCACTGGAAATCGTGAATATGATTGTGTTGGTGCGTCTCTATTGGTGTGTACGTATAATTCGCAACCAGCTCTTAGAACAAGTGATTGTGGATAAGGCACCGACGATGAATCCTGCGATGCACACTGGAAAATACGTGGCTACAGATTCGTTGTGGTGGAGCTTCCGAATATCATTTGCTTTACGACCGGTCAAGGTACTTCTTACTGTTTTCGTAACGCTGTGGATGAGCACTGCAGCTGCAGTCTCCATATTTGAGCGACCATTTCCGTCCAAGTTGAATGGAGAGGACCACGCGCTTTGGCTCACTCTTGTCACAATGACAGGTGTCGGTTACGGTGACTCATACCCGATCACAATGGGTGGTCGTATTGTGATCGTGGTTGGCGCAGTTTTTGGTGGGTTGGCTTTTATATCTCTTATGACATCTGAGTTTCTCAATTCGCTGAAGGGCACCAAGCGAGAGCATGCAGTGTTATCTGCGATGGACAGATTGAAGTGGGCGCGTGCACTACGTGTAAGTGCTGCCAGACTCATTCATGCTGCTTGGGTGCGATATCTAGACACTGAAGGTAGTCTTCCAAAGCAACGGAGCAAACATGCAAAAGATCGAGAATTACTGAAAGCTGCACGGCAATTTAAACTGTGTCGCAAACGGAAACCTATGCAGTCTGCCAACGCGTCTCACTTTCTTCAAAAAAGCAGATTGTCAACTATTTATGCGCGCGAGATGGATAGCTGGATGGCAACTCGACAAACCCAGACAGCAGCACACCTTGACGCGCTAGAGCAGCACCTGGAAAGCATGGCCACATCACTACAAACGTTGCCCAATGGTGGCATCAATTTATGCTAATGTTGATTTCACTGATGAAGATGGATCACCGTCGAGACGAGGTATCCATTCCTCCAGTTATTAACCAAGGCTTTCAAGACGTGCTCGTCAGCTTCAATATGCACGGTAGGTTGGTTTGTTGCTTTAAGATAAATGAAGAAAATCCTTCACAGTCTTCTCGGTCCTGTTTGACTGTGTTCTAGTCGAGCTGTTCTTGTGATAGCTTGGTGCGTGTACACAGCGCTTCTGTGCTTCGAGAAAACATTGTCACCTTTTTCCTTGGCATGAAGGCAAGACAACTCGCGATGATGTAATACAATCGCATCTCACTTGCTATTTGTATGCTGTGCACAACTTTAGATTCAAATAGAGAACTCCATTCAAGATGCCCCGTCGTAAGGCAACACCAAAGAAGCGGCCGCTCGACACGGACAACGTCTCCAAGCGTTCGCAGGGAAGTAAACGCCGTCCTTCGCTTCAGCGACAGCGCGCCGAGCCTCTGTATTTCTCCATTGTTGAGCCAGCTGACGGTTGGGGCGAAAACACCACATTGAAACTCGAATTCCCAGTGGATTCCACCCTTTTCCCCGCTTTAACTGAATTATGCAGTAACGAGGATCTTAGTACTACTACTGACCAATTGCAAATCGACCTGACACTTGTAAAGAATGATCAAGTGAAGCTGCAGGTTAAATGGCAAGAAGGTAGGCACACAAATGCTCAAGTGTCACTTCGCGAGCTCTTCCCAAACACGACCGAAGGCTGGAAAGCTCACATTACGACGTTGGCAGAGCGTGGACTATTGAATCTACATATAAATGCTAAGAAAGAAGCAGAACATGACGAATGGAACTTCAACTTTTCAGTGGCTATAGCTTGGCGCAAGTACATGGAGAATTGCAATGTGGTGTCAATGTCGGCAGCACCACGAGCGAATCCGATGCGTGCTATGCACCATGTAATGATTTGGTTATTAAAAAAGACTCACGATGCAGAGAACGAAGTGGCAGAAGCGGATATGACGTGCAGATTTCGGTACTGGAAGGAGATTGAGGTACTGTACGATCGCTTTGTGGGAAGCAACTGTGCTGTGTGTGCACAATTTGAAAATCAAACATTTGCGATGCCTGAAATTTACGCTCGAATAGACGCCCCGCAGCAGTTGCGTCGCGACATCAGTGAATATGAAGCTGTTGAAGCGACTTCAACGGATCTTCTTCCGAAGTTGCGGAAATATCAAAAAGCTGCAGTGTCCTGGATGCTTTCAAGGGAAAACCCGCCCGAGCATCACGACTTCTCATTAACCTTGTGTGTCACGTTTAATGACGCAACCGCAAAAAAATTGCAGGCGTACGACCCATTCTGCGCAGCATTTTACATGGCTACACCAACCGTCTCACTTCAAGTGCATCAAGAGCAGCTCCGACCCTTTGGAATGGACTTTTCATCGGTGCACGGTGGTATTCTCGCTGATGAAATGGGTCTTGGTAAAACTGTCGAGGTGATTGCTCTCGTCTTGAACCATAGAAGCTTGTCCTTAAGGCCTCGGTTGTTGTCAATCCACATACCTCACCCTTCAGATAAGACCGAACACAGCGATAACAATGATGTAATGGCGTGCATTTGCGGGTCGTCAGAAGACCACTCGATGGGATTTGTGCAGTGTGAATTTTGCGGCACGTGGCACCACCAGCTTTGCACTGGGTACGAAACCGATGAGATCAATTCCAGACCAGACACAACTCCTGATTGTTGCCGTCTCTGGGATTTTGAGACGACAGACCAAGTTATAAACGAAGCAACGTCAGCATGGTCAAGTAGGGGATTCATGTGTTATCACTGCCAAAGCCACGAAAGACCAACGTTTGCAAGTCGTACGACTCTTATAGTATCACCAGAACCTATTCATGCACAGTGGGAACACGAGATCTCTCGCCACGTGAACGTAGGCGCTCTTTCAGTGATGCGATATCCCGGTGTTCGTGCACTAAGGACTCGATTGGAGGGTAGAGGTCCTAGTGCTGAATGGCAAGTGCTAGCATCACCTGGCCTTGTACTCGCTCGCTATGATGTTGTGCTAACAACGTATGAGGCACTGGGTGCAGATCTACGACATATACCAACGACTGAAGGAGGAGATCGTCGGTTAAGTACACGCTCACAGCTCAAACGCTACGCATTTGTGGGATCTCCTCTCGTGGCATTACACTTTTGGCGCGTGTGTATGGACGAAGCTCAGGTTGGAGTGGAGAATACGCGTTTGCAATCAGCGCTGACTTTGTCGAGGCTTAGTGCTGAAAACCGATGGATAGTTACGGGTACGCCATTCTCGTCGCGTGTAAGTGAGTTATTCGGCTACTTACGCTTCCTACGTATTCCACCGTACACTTTGTTGCAAGTAAGAGAAGACGAAGAACTAGAAAATCTGCAACTGCTGCAGGCAGAACACAATGAGCGCGAGAGTTTGGACTCGGGATATTTTCGAGAAACTGTGGAACACAATTTCACTCGAGGTGCAGTCGAACGTGTGGTCGATCTGCTTTTATGGAGTGGTCAGAGTGAACATGATACCGTTAGTGGAGGTGGTATCTTGTGGCGCACTGGTAAAAAGCATGTGCTGGATCAGTTGGGTTTGCCACCCCAGAAGAGTGAGGTTGTTTGGTGTCGTTTTGCTGCTGTTGAGCGACATTTTTATGACCAACAGGAAAAACGTATCGTTTCTCTTATTCAACAGCGTCAGCGGCAGCAGCGATTGACCCAGGAAAGCGAAGTAATAGATCGAGACGATCGCTTGTGGCAGGATCTGCTGATTTTGCGGCAACTATGTTGTCATCCCCAGGTTGGTGGCGCTCGACAAGCCTGGGGTTCTTCTAGCAATACCACAAGTGGAACTATTATGACCATGGATGCATTTCTTCACGAACTTGTAACCAAGTCCAAACGAGAGTGTGAAGAGGCCCAGCGACAGCTCATTGGGGCGCAAAATGGGCTGGCCGCACTTCTAGTGTTGGATCACGATATGTCAGGTGCTGCGCTTAAGTACATGGCTGTAATTAGCCTTATTCGCGCAAATTGGTCGCAGTTCCGCGCTGATTTACTTCCGCGTTTACACATCTTGCAGAACCTTGAAAAGTGCGTCCGGCAACTGTATTCACTACCGGAAGGAAACGGTGATGATGGTGAAAATGAATATTTTTTCACTAGCGACAACGACCCAAAAAATGTTTGTCTACTACCAGAACTTCCTGCTCTACAGAGACGCATCTCGTCAATAGGACTACTTTCTGGTTCGGACAATCTGCCTGACGAGGACCGCGCAATAATCAGCTGTGAATGTACCTTGCTGGGACAAAGTGCTAGTCACATCCGGCAATATTATCTGCTCCAAGCAGATATGCTGCATACTCAAGCACTCAACAACTTCAAACAGGTTTTTCAGTTGGTTGATGAGGACCAGCAGCATTGCTCCGGATCGAAAGCAGAATTGCTTTGCACTTCAGGAAATTGGTGGAGCGACGCCCTAACTGTCATTGAACAGAGTGAGCCAGGCGTCGACCCCCAGCTTGTGTCCCGGGTTCGAGCCAGACTTTCTGGGTTTGATACCCGCTGGGGAACGGCATTCTGCTCTCAATTGGTTGGACTACGTTCTCTAAGACTTTTGCTTGTGCGCGAGCTCGAAGCTTTAGCAAAACGACGTCGAGAGCTTTATGAGCGTCTTTTAGAACTGAGCGATGGCACACCGACAGACGCTGATGTGGAGCTTTCTGGAAACTGTAAAAAATGTCGCGATGGTGGAGCTGGCCCCATTTGCATCCACTGCCAGCTGTACAAAGAACTTGATGCGTATCGGCGTCATTTTCTTGGGATTGACAAAACCTCTACAAGCAAAACAAGGATTGATGATTTGTTTGATGACAACGATATGGATAGTGAAGATGCTGTTATCTCAGGGAAAGGCAGTGGTGGAGTCTTGTCCGTGTCTCTATTTGCTGAGATTTTTAAGGAAATTTCGGGCTGTGCACGAAGTGTATTACGCTCACAAGTCGACAGCAGAAGACATGCCACCGAAATCCAGACTGATATGCAAACTGAAACAGAGTTCTGGGTGAAACTACAGCGGGAGTGGCTGGCAGCAAAAAAGTTCTTTCAGAGTCAGCACCAACGTTTAGGCGCGTTGGACGAGTTAGACATGGCCTGTAGTCAGCTACGTCTACGTCAACCTGGTGAACCACCAACACGCACAAAAGCTGAGCGACTGTATAAACTGGAGCGTGTGGAGATCCCAGTTCGTGCGGCTGAGTTGGAGGCGGAACGTGCTGCAGCCGACCTCGATTTACGGGATAAAATGGCTCAGCTACGATACCTTTTGCAACTTCAAAGAGAGACTAGTACACACCCACCGCATCCATACCAGCAAGAGAGCTCCTCCTTGGAACTTGGGCGCCCATTATGCGCTGTCTGTCTACAGGAATTCACACAGAGGCGCGCTGTTCTGCCGTGTGCCCACGTCTTTTGCCCAACTTGTGTATCTAACCTGACGGGTGGCCCACGACACACCAAGAAAAATCTTCGCTGCCCAACTTGTCGCCGTGTTTGCCCTGTTGGAAGCGTTACTGTTGTTGTAGAAGAGTTGGCGGCAGATTCCACTTCAGCCAGCTCGGATAGTTCAAGCCCAGGTGACACCATGTCTGCAATTTCAGACCAATTTGCACCTCCACGCCGTAATGGTGGGAGCTTGGGCTCTAAGCTTGATGCATTGCTTGCACGAGTGGATAAACTTCGACAGGAAAACCCCGGCGTAAAATGTCTGTTGTTCTCGCAGTGGTCTCAGATGTTAGAGTTAGTCGTGCAAGCACTACCTCGACTTGGTGTACGCTGCTTCGTCTACGGTACGAAGCGGCAACTACCAAAACTTTTGGCGCAATTTCAGACTTGTCCAGCGGCGTGTGTACTTGCTCTTCCATTCAAAGTCGGTGCCAACGGCCTTAACATTGTGGAAGCTACTGAGGTGCTTCTCATTGAGCCCCTCCTCAGTGCTAGTATAGAGGCACAAGCTGTCAACCGTGTTCATCGTTTGGGTCAGACCCGGCAGACCCGCGTACACCGTTTTATCGTTCAGAACTCGGTTGAGGAGCGTATTTTTCGACTCGGTCACAAACCCAAGACTAATAGTGCAAGAATGGAGCAGACCAGCAGCGAAGAAGCTGAGGATGATGAAGGACTGCAGCGTTTGGGCGTGGCACCTGGTCGCAAGGAACAAGAAAGGCTCACAGTACAGGACCTACATGAGCTGCTCCGTGGAAACTCAAGTTATCCAGGCACAAGGGGGCAGCAAACAAACGTGGGGACTGAGACGGTGTTTTGGGAAGAACTTGTGATGTTTCACGGGAAATGTGTCAATCGTACCGCAGCGTACGAGTTTTTGGAGCGTCGACATGCCACAGAAGTACGCCAAGACCAGCGATTCGGTGATCATGGACCCCAAACCAGTCTGTTTGGCAAGTCGGTTGCACTGCTGGTAGCTGAAGAACTGCTTGGACTACCATATCCTGATGGTGATAATGCAGGCGAGGTGTCTGAATACATCGATGCGCAACTACTTCAGCAACATCAAGAACAGATAAAGGAGCAAATTCGAGTTTGGAGAATCTCACAGCAGGAGAACGTAGCAGGAGATTAAGTGGAACCAATGATTGCTATACTTGTTCTCAATGTATGGATAACATGCTGTGATAACGCAATGATGAGCGCAAAGCTGGAGCTTTGTCTTCTCAGTGTCAGTACAGGATACGCCTCGTTAGCGTCTCTATCCATCATCTGTAGCTTCTCAACTACCCCTTATTCTTTCTTGGTAGGCAAAGAACACGCCCCAATCCGCGGTGCAATTCAATTTTTACCTCCGGCCCGGGGAAAAGTTCACCATCAACGCACATGAGATCATTTGCATCACTTGCGCGCACCGTGAACGCACGCGTACGGATCAGCTGTACACGGTCAACATCCAGATGAGAGCCGTCCTCGATCCCCATCATTAGTTTAGCAAGCCCCAGGCGCGAGTAGCTCTCACCAGATACAAGCATCATGTGGAAGTAGCCATCAGAAATATCAGCTGGTGGGGCGATGTGAGCGTCTGCAGCTGCATGTGAAACGTTCATGCTCCAAAACATGTAGAACGGGCCATCCATCTCCTGCCACTTTTCAGCTTCCTCTCCTTCTCTCTCCAGACAAACACAAGTAGGCGTCACTTTTGTCTCGGTGCTGCTGAAAGTATCATGGTATTTCGCTGGTTGCGGCTCATCATCCTTGGACACAAGGTAACGCAGTTGACCAGAAAAATTCGTCTGACCAAAACCAAAGATCTGAAGGGCGGTTGCAATAAAGAAGCGCATGTCGCCGAAAAAGCGATACCGCTCGGATTTGATGTCCATGTCGGCAATGAACGCCCACTCGAGTGACAAGAAGCCGTGCATGACCTTGCCATCGCCGTTAGTAGCAGTGAACAGATCAAGCTCCTGGACTTGACCCTTTGCAAGAGAATAAGCTGCATTGATTGCTTCGAAGCGTTCCCCAGCACGCGACAATAATGACGCAGAAAGACCGTTGCCTGATCCACCTGGGATGATCTGCAAACAATCGGCAGCACGTCAATTGCAAAGAAAAAATCTTGATCACTAAAACACTCACTCCAAGTGGTTGCAGTATCGCTTGTTGCCAGTCATTGCGTTTCATCAACCCTTGCAGCACTGTAACAAACCTCATTAATTTACCTTATCATACAATATCAGCACCCAACTCACTCTCCGACAGCAATCCGTCTCCTCCGACTGCCACAATACAGTCATATTTCTTCAGCGGTACCTCCGCCAAGATCTCAGTAGCATGTGCAGCTTGACGAGTGATTATCGTCTCCACCTCCACATTTGCCTGTTCGAATACCGGTGCCACCTCTTTCTCGAACGTCTGTTGTGCATTGCCCTTTCCTCCTGCAGGGTTAATCACTACCATAAACTGCATCAACAACAGCACACGTCAGCACTATGTCTTCTCTCCTCCTTTCTTCACTCACCTTCCTAGGTGGCATGAACCCGTACGGGTCCAACAGCTTCTCGGCCACCTTGACCCCCTCTTGGACCCTCGGGTCAGCTAAGAACCTGATGGCCTTCACCGTTTTCACAGCCACAGTGTCTCCATTCTCGTCGTCACACCTGAACACCCACTGCAGCAGCGTTCTCTCCTCCCCCGGTTTGCTGGCTGTGAGAGCCGTAGGCAGCACCGCAGTGGCCAACGACGCGAGACCGCCTAGGAGTCCTCCACTACCTGCATCCTCGGGCTTGGGTGCACAGCCAAAGACCACAAACTCCCTCTCTTCTCCATACTCGCTGCCTTCGTAGGCGGGGATGAAGCGTCGACGGATGCCGCTTGTGGACTCGGAGGCTCCGAGAATCCACGACCAGGGGATCACATCAACTTCTGAAGCTGTGGACCCTACGGCGCGCAGTTCAATACCCTTCGTTGATAACTGCAGACGCTTATGCTCATCGGCGCGTCGTTGACTCGCGTACACGCGGCAACTCACGGACACGGAGCCCTCCGGCCAATGCTTGCGGAGATACCCCTCCATCCCAGACAAATTCCGACTGAGCTCTTTGTCTGATTAGGCTCTGTCCGTGTTGGAGTGTCTCGAATCAAATAGAGTGAGCTTTGACTCAAGACACTTCAATACGGACAGAAAAGGTGATTATGCTCATTTTGCCGTAAACGTAAACGTCGGTAAACATAACATGGTTTCTATGGAGACTCTAGTTTGTGAGCTAGTTGAGATGTTTTCTCGTAGCACTAGTTAGTTTCGACAAGGTCTTCTGAAATATGAGCACGTGTGTTTGAGTGGGCAGAAACCAAAGTGAGGTCTTTGATTATTAACGATTAGTGGTGTTGTGTGACTCAAAAGGGAACGCCACGAAGCGGAAACCCCATTTGGCCCTGTTGGTCACTTCAGACTGCTACCAGTAGAGATACAACGGAGAGACCGTTGATGCCATTTGCCCGCAGCAGCTATCGAACACAGTCACGTGTTGGTACTTCAACGGGTAGAACTCATAGACTCAGTTGCAGTCGATAAATATGTTCAATCATTAGCTTTACTTTACGTATTCTCCATGAGCTGCTTGAGCTCTGAGTCCGAGCGAACGCGGGTCTCTTGGCCGCTTGGGGTGACGCAAGCCATCTGCCCGTCCGGGAAATATCGGATTTTCTTCTGGTTGAGTAGCGTCACCTCACGCAGACCGTCTGGCTGCTCCAGCATGGTCGTTCCGTCCGGGAACACCGAGAACTCGTCGCCGTTCGGACGGATTGTCTTCTTGATGCCATCAGCGAACTGAATTTCAGTAGTACCGTCGGGCAGGCTCATTTCGATTTGTTGGTTTGGGAACTCATACACCTTCCGGTTGTCTGGGTACGTCGTCAGTTTTGTCTGGGCCTCATAGTAGTAGTATACAGTGATCCCTGTGTCAGGGAATACCTGTACACCAACGCCAACATCGTTAGGTATTGTCCGTCTATTCCGCTCAAATAAAAACAAAATACCTCTTTGTGGTCGCCGTTCGTAAATTTAATGACGACGTGATCGTTTGCGTCGATTTCTTTCTCGTTGCCGTCCGGAAAAATGATCTTTCTGCTTCCATCGGTGTACAGGATTACTGTTTTACCACCCGGATGCTGCACCTCTTGAGTCACCGTTTTGTGTTCCGATAGAGAGGACGTTGATGCAGAAATTGCACCGTCCCCTTCGCCATCACCAGGTTTTCGGCTAGCATAATCAAAGCTGTTTGAAGCATCATCTTCAGCATCAGGGAATGCCCATTCATAAGTACCAGCGGAACTATTAGGTTGTACGCGATCCACGTCACTGATGAAGCTGTTTGCACTTTTGGGTGCTGCATTGCATTCATCCACAAATATCCCCGTGTCGCTCAAGGGATGAGAATCTTCTTGATCTAAACTGTACCGCTTCGAGTTATAGTCGTCCACAGCGCTAGATTGCACACGAGGGTGGTGTCCAGAGCTTGCTGTATGTGTGGGGACTTCTTTCTCATTAATATTGTGTGAGTCGTCGTCTCGAGGGAACCCCCACCTTTGAAGCAGTTCGTCAGCCGTTCCTTTAATCGCAAAAACGTCATCCATCGTGCGAAGTTCGTTCTTTTCACTTAGCACAGAAGGAGCTGCAGAAGCAGTCGTCCCAAATTTTGATGCTGATCCAGAAGCTACCTGGTTCTCTTTTAAAACGCGTTCATACTTCTCCCACTGCTCCAAACGATCTTTCTCGAGGAACTTGATTTCATCCGATTGCTCCCGGTTCTTTTCTTCAAGATCCTGTACAATTAAAGTTGTGCAAGTTAGCTCAGATCTTTCTTTATCTGATTAGTTGAAAAATATTAGCACCACGTACCGCAACACGTTGTCGTAAATTGTCGTTTTCAGCCTTCCATTTACTCGCGCGTGCCTTCTCGTCGAGTTGCATCTTCACGATCTGTGCCTTGAGCATTTCCACTCCTTCGCGATCTTTGCGATCCTGGTGAGATATTGTTGCATTCATACGCAGCTTCCATTGTCGCTCTTGAAGTTTCTCCTCTTTCTTCATTTTGGCTCGCTCTCGATCCCACTCCTTCTCGATTAAAATGCGTTGCTCCTGTTGATATCGGTTAAACTCATCCCTCTCGATAGCTAGCTTTTTCACCTCTTGGTCATAGTAATCTTTCCGCTTTTGAAGCTGCAAGGTCTCTGATTTGTAGAACTTGACCTCTTCCTCTAACTCGTACAGCTTTTCTTCAATAACAGCGGGCAAAACCATACCAGATGCAGCTGATTGAGCTGGTCGATTTCGTGATTGTGTCAGTTTACCTGTACGTGTTCCTGGTTTATGTTTCGCTGGGACGCGAGACGACGCAAGCGAATTTGCTTTTACCTGGGCTGCCCGTTTGCCATCGTCTTTTGCTTTGCTAATTGATACCCTTGCAATGGGTGGTTTTTGCTTTTCATCTCGATCACTGCGTGAATCGGACAAGTCATCTCCAGCCCTAGCATTGGAAGACTGTTCGTGAGCTGAACTTTGGCGAGGTTGAAAGGATAATCCATCATCCCACGGCACAGAATCGTCAAAGCTAACAGCGCTTAGATCCGAAGGTGGGTCACCGTAGTGATTGCCGTATCCAAAATGATCACGAAGTTGGTTAGTAAATCCATCACGTTTATCCATCCAATCATCCTTTGACAGCGTTGATTGGTTGTCAAACACCAATGCAGAGTCCGCTTCTTCATCCAGACTACCATCAAAAATCGATCTTGCCTTGGGAATCTGCCATCTCGATTGCTCTTGGTCATGAAGTTCTGATACAAAAGAAGAATATGGGAGCTTCCAGTGGTTGGTATCCTCCTGGTTGTCATAAATCTGACCCCGCTGTTCTGTTCGAGAAGACAGTTCATGCTGATGTTGTTGTTTTTCCATCAAGTACGCCTCCTTCTCTGCTGCCAGATCCCGCTCAATCGCTTCAAACTCAGCTATCTCATTGGCTTCGCGTTTTTGCTTGGCTTCATACGACTGCCGTACGTGTTTCATCCCCATGATGTCCGTGCTTGCTGTCGATCGAAACGATGAGTTCTTCCACGCCACAACTTCATCGCTCTGTTGTCTCCTCCGAGCGCCATCATCGTCACAATCAACTTGATTATTGTGCTTTGCACGTCGAATCGGTGACACATGCGGTGACAAAATCTGCGGTCGTTTCAGAGCAGGCTGTATCTGTTCCAGCGGTGTTGCCACTGGTGAAAGTGTTTTCGACGACGATGCTGATGATAATCTTGTCCCTGTTTGTTGTTGTTGCTCACTTTGCAAATTTGGTGTTCTCTTAACTACAGCCTCGTCCTCTTCACCCTTAGACGCGAGTGTGTGTTTTACCACCTTCTGCTTGGCGTCTGGCTGTCGCATCCACCACCCACGCGCTCCTCTCTTCAAAAACGGCTTCTTCGACGGCTTGCCATTAGCATTAGCTGTTGATCTTCTCTCATTTCCATTTGATTTCCGCAGCTCTCGAGCGAGCAACTCTTCGAATGGCACTACAACAAGCGAAAGCCAAATTATCAGAACATTGTGGATAATGCACGATAGCAGTAAGATTCACAGCGCATTTAGCACATACCCTCAGTACCGGATACGGGCACGTCCTCGCTGGGTGTGACACTCATGCGTCGGTTGCCGGCGTCGTTCTCCTTGCGCCACGCGCGCAGCCCCTGCCGACCCGGCGCCATGAGGCTTAGTCGAAATTTGGTTCAAATTGTTGCTTGACGCAGATTGGCTGAAATTTCGATTTTAGCTGGTCGTCAGCGTAATTACCCTCGTAAAAATCCTTTTTACGCTTATGGAATGAGTGGCGATGGACTTTACTCGGAAACAGCCCTTAGCAGCTCAGTTCGGAATCGCGACGGAGGACAGCAGGTGGGGAAGGCAGATTCGCGTGTGTTGCGTGTATACAGACTGGGGAAAATGATGATTCCTTTATCTCGATAGTTTCACGACGGTCATCTGAGTAGGCCACAGGCCCGCGGTGGTGAGAATCGAGAAACAAAAAAAGCTCTGATACTTCCAGTATCCGTCTGTGTGTATTGTATGGGGAACTCTTGAATTCCAAGCTTGGAGATGACGAAAAATCTTTATATCTGTCAATCCCCTGAGTGCGACGGTGAAGATAAACAAAACTATAGCTTTTTTACTGCAATCGAGATCCAAGCAAATACAACTATTATTATGTATTGATTTCCATAAATTAAATAAAGGTATATGTTGATACGATGTCTGGTGGCAGTCCTAGCATTTTATTTACCGCAACTAGTACGACCGAGTCGAATGCGCGTTATCGCTTCTGCTTCTAGATATTCAACGTAGTGCATAGGAATAAAAGATAATGTACTACCATAAAAGATAATGTACTACGGTAGTATCCGACTAGTTTGAACAACTAGACTGTACTTGAGACGTACCGACACCACTTCCGAGGCGCATTACACGATAGATTGGTTGTTGCCACGCTAGTTCTGGCACGACTTGAAAAGCGGTAAGCGGCCGGATATCGACAGGATGAAGAGGATGATGCACACGTTCTTGCAGAAACCTACTGCTGCCATGTATCGTAATTGCTTTTCAAAAGCACTTTCCACATTAAGTACGAGTGAAGCAATCAAATGATAACAGTGTGGTGACGCCCCGTCCGTTTGAGCTTGATTTTAGTAGCTAATCTCGAAGCGACCCCCGTCCTCCCCCTCCCCATTTCAGAGGCCACCACTGCTTTTGCTATTCCGGCGGTCTAGTGTTATCGGGGCTTGTATCGACGCGACCAGAGATCCAGACATGTACGCCGTGCAGCTCCGTTCCAAGGATGAGATCCTGGCCATTCGCGCCGCCGAGCGCGAGTATGCGAAGCGTGTGCAGCTCGCACAGGAGACGCTCAAGGTCGTGCGCGAGGAGCTGGCCACGTGCTACCGCGAGAACGGCGTGAACCACATGATGGTCTGCAAGGGCCTCCGTGAGGAGTACGCTAAGCTCATCCAGGACCCCACGCATGGAGCTGGCTACCCGGTAAGTAATTAGGAACAGGAAACACGCCGGTATCTTGTTTTTTCAGTGGAGGACATGAATTACTTACCATTTGCTGCTGTCTGACTGAACTTGTGCAGACGCGACCGGAGTTCTAGGTGCTGGATGGACACACGACTAGCGAGAATTAAAGCGATATGTGATCGGGAGGGCAGTGGGATCGACCTGAAAAAGAAAACATGACAGAAAAACAATGAAAATACATGCGAACGCGAATCGCAGGCTTGTCATTGTGTGGAGATAGATGCTGAGTCTGCTGTGAGGCAGTGGTCACTTCCCTTGGTGCTTCATCTTAAAAACTGAGCTGATGATTGCGACGCTTAGTGCGGAGAGCTTCAATTCGATTGAGAGCGTGAAGAAGACCACTATCCGCCGTCTCATCGCCTTCGTATTCATACCAGGTACTACTATTACCGACGTCATAACGATGTGGGGAGTGGGTTTTTGTGCGCGAATGTGACCTGTCCGCTGAGGGGAAGATAGTATAGCAGGCTGGCTTCTCTTCAGCCGCTTCGTGACGGCGCACACTTCGTCGTCTCTTTCTAGTAGGTCGTCCATCATCGGAGGAATCTTCAGCAGGTGTAATTTCTTTAAGACAGGAGCAAGATATCGCTGCAACAGCCGACAGTATAGCCTCGTGCTTGGTTGGTTCCGCTTCGAGAATCTGAGAGATTAGCCCCGAGCACGATTTCATGCTACCGTCCACCGTCTCAATTCCTCCTTTGAGCTCCGTAAGTATTGCTTTCACCGCCGCCGTCTCATTGATTACTAACGTCTGAGTTTCCTCACAAACTGCTCTGCTGCTGAGATTCTGTTAACGTAGTCGTAAGTTTCATATCTGCGTCAGCCTAGCATGATAATACCTGTTGACGTAGCTCTGCGACTGACGAAACCACACTGTCGAATCCTTTTGCAATTTCCCCAATAGCCGCTAGTTGCTTCTTCTGGTCTCCACTGGTAGTCGCTAGCTTCACCTCGATTTCCTCGATCGATTTCTTTATCAAAGCTATGACCCGCGCAAGCAGTTCTTTTTGTTGTTCCTTTTGCTCGTGTGTTTGTTCGGTAAATGCCTTGATCAAGTTCTGTTCTAGCCCATGTAGCTTTTCACTTCCATCACAGCGAACAAAAGATGAAGTAACCAGGGGAGGTGCTTGTTGGGCTTCCCACTGCTGAAGGCGATCCAGCTACAACCACAGTTCAATCAATTAGAGTCCAGACAGTATCGTAACTCCTTAACTCTTCATTACCTGACCATTCTGGCTAGACCCTAGCAAGTCTTGTGACTGGATCTGAGAGAAGGACGACTGTGACATCGATGTTATGGCACTCAACGGCTCACTCTCCGCCTCGTTCACTATTAGCCAGTCAACAAAAGCTACCCACAAGACAGTCAAACATCCAGAAAAATAAAGTACTGCTACCTTCTTGAGAGAACGCAGGAAAGCCACTGCTCGTCTGACTATTCGTCCCATACTCTGGCTGCGACGTTGACACGCGACTGGCGTCCAGGACGCTTTGCGTGAAGCTGAGAGGCTGGTATCCAGAGCTCGCCGATCTCTCCGTGAACGGTGCCGAGTGGAGCTGTCTCCCTCCCGTGCGCTTATGTGCTGAAGACAGCGGTGTCTCCTCTCTCCGTCGCGAAGTCTGCAACGGCAAAGGCGGCGCGCGTCCAGTTCCTCGACGCGAGTTGCTACATCAACAACATCACTTAGCAGATAATGGAGACAGAGAGAACAGGACCTACGAGTTCTCGTTACGACGCAGTAGCTGCGAGAGCGTGACCACCTCGCGACGAACCGACATGCTTCGCCTTGATCTGCGCGCGGGGATGATAATCAAGAGTGAATGTGATCGCTCTAACTTCAACGTACCAGCCAATCAGATTGTTCCTCTCTATAATGGAACACGAGTTCCATTAGAGGAAGTTAAGCATGGGTACAACATCCGCATCCAAATCACTTCACTTTTACTTTTGTTGTGGACGACACAGACCTACGAGTCTTCGCTGCACATGGCCGCTAAACACCACCATGAGTAAGGCTATGAAGACATTCTGGATGGACTCCAAGATCCCGGAGGATAGTCGCTGGCACTCCAAACATAAGGGTGACTTCCGCACATCCGACCGTTTAGCTGACCATTTCGTCGGGAAGCTGCGAGATGTGTGTCGTGATGAGGAGAACGAAGTGGCCATTATGGTCCGCTTTACACGCATCTTGAAGGAGTTGCTAGACTCGTACGAGAGCCAAACGAACTTGCTGTTGAAGCTGGCGGACACAGGGCGAGTGGTGACCCTGCTGCATCGCTACATCAACATCGCGTTGGATACCCTCGACAAACTTGATCCCAAAGAACGAGAGGGATGGCACAACCAACTATTAATTGAACGTGAAGAGAGACTCCAAGTGTTCAAGGGTTTCATCCAGGATGAGGAGCAACTGACTACTGCTCTTGGTGACAAGAACCAGCAGCTCGAGATCGTGACGCTGCTCCGCTACTGCGTGGAGAAATACCACGATGGTATTACACCTTTTGCTGGCAAGAACGAGAAGTATCGCGACAAGTTGACATCAGAGGAACTGGATACGATCTCGATGGTGTACGACGTGGCTGTCGAGAAGGCTGGAATTGTGTCAGACGGGCTGCCCGAGTGGTTCGTGACTTCTGAGCATGAGTGGGCTTGGGTGAACAAAGCTAAGCTTGAGGACAGCAAACCCGGGTGGGAAAGCAAGGCTAGAGAGAAAGCTGCAGATGAAAATGTGAGTGACGAAGTGCGGGGAGAAGTGTGCGAAGAAGTATGTATACGACTTGCGTCCATTTGGACGGAGCTCAACCACCCCCACTTACGGAAATTTTATGGAGCATCGTATGTTGGCAGGCCTTTCATCATTCATGAAACGTGCTTCCCACCTACTTTCGAAAAGGATGTGTGGCGCTACTTGGCAAATTGCGCACTTGGTATGCAGTACGTGCACGACCGCGGCCTTGTATACCACGACGTGTTACCCGCAACGCTCCTCTGTAGTTACTCCGAGCGCAGAGGTGTGCTGGATGGTCTAGGATTGGTACCGCGAAGCCGGGTAGATCGGTCCCACGTGATTAGGAATCATGCCAACCAGAATCAAAATGAAGAACAGGAATCCGCTGAGAGCTACGACGTACTGAGGTTCGGTATGTCAGTGTTTTTCATCCTGTTAGGGGCTCGCAATTCAAACCTCCCAGGAGCAACTCGTGACAAAAAGTTTGATTCGTGGAATCACAAAACCGCAACGCGTCTACCGGATGTCCAACCAGGATTCATCAAAGACGACGAATGGGAGATGCTACAAGGGCTCTGTGCTGAGAATCCAGCCGACAGGACTAAACTCGAAGACGTCGTTTTCAAGCTAGAGCTACTGGCAGGGGATGGATCTCGGCAAGATACAGACCAATCCCAACAAGTGGACGATCTATCGAGCTACATTATCTCAAGTTTCGGTGGTACAATCCCTGAGCTGCTCGAAGAACTTGCGGATGAAAACGAAGATGAATTCACTCCCATGGATCAATCAGTGTTCAATCGCCGTACACTCAGTTAGAGTGTGCTGGAGAAGTACCTGTCATCTTAGCTGAAGATTTCAGTCTACTGCTGTGGGAATTTTTTCAAAAGTTCGATGGCTCTTTGTCAAGCAGCAGTATGCCTATTCAAATCGCCTCGCAGTCAGTAGCTGGTCAAAACTACCATTTCCACCACCAGATTGACCACCTAGTTCAAAGTTTCACGCAGTTACAAGGCATAAATACTGTTCACCGCTGGCAGCCTACGTGGAACAAGGCGCAAACTAGCCAGCAAGAAGAATTTTTACAGCTCCTAAAAAACCCGTCGACATTCCTTCAGCATAAGAGTCGACCTGAAGAAATTGCCATGCTACGGTTTGAGGCGCAAACTCGAGGTGGTGCCTACGCACCAGATGTAGTGGATGCAATGAATACGGTACTAAGAGAAGCTGAAAAGAGTGGTGTAAAGGGTGCTGACATGATTCCGAAGTGGTTCATTCCCAGTTACCAAGGTAAACTGGAGGGGCGAATTGGGGATGGAGGGTTTGCTTTCGTGAACTTAGGCAAATGGTTCGGGACGGACGTGGTTGTAAAACGACTGAAACCTATGGCCGTCGACGAGAATGCTCGAAAGCAGTTCCGTCGTGAGGCGGAATTGTGGTTCACGCTGAATCATTCCAACTTAATCAAGCTGTATGGTGCATGCTATGAAGGACAACAGCCATTCTTTGTGTGTGAGCGTGCAACACGTCAGACACTTAAGGATTACTTGAAGCCGGAAAATGGCCGACGCCGAGAACTATGGTTCCGTTTGCTCCAGGCAGCTCTCGGAATTGAGCATCTTCATGACCACAATATCGTGCACGGGGACCTGAAGAACGACAATATTCTCGTATGCGAGGGTGGAGCAGCAAAGATTGCAGACTTTGGTCTAAGTGTTCTAGGAACGACACCCAAGTCTAAAGAGACGCTGACAATGGAAGCCGTGCGATGGAAAGCACCTGAGGGCTTAGGTGGTGATCTTCCCACTTTTGCCTCTGATATTTACGCGTTTGGGATGTGCATTATTGAAGCGGTGACAGGGGAGTACCCATGGGGAAGTTTGCCGGACCCAAGTGTTATTCGTGCAGTAAAAACCGAGAAAAAGATACCAGAACGCTCAGCAATTTTTCGAGACAAGGAATGGGATTTAGTGAAGCGTATGTGTCGGTGGGACCCTCAGCAGCGTATTGGTATTGGTGCTGTGACCAAGATCCTGGAAAATATTGGCGTGTCGAATCTGATTGAGACAAGTGGAAAGGTTGCTTCGTCGAAAAGTGAACAAGGCTCAATCGTAAAAAACACGAGGAAGCAGGCAAAGGGAATGTCAACAGCATGATGTGATGAGATTCTAGTGTTTCGCATGACACCTATTGCTTCGAGGACGTCGGAAAACAAAATCAATGCTAAATGTGCTAGTTGTTCCGTGCCGATTACTCGCACTCTACTTCACTACATTTGCATATATCGGCTACCGCCAGCACCACCCGTGGGCCCGTACATGTCCGAGGAAGAAGACCCATAAGCGTATCCTGCACCACCTCCGCCTCGGTATGCCGAGGATGCTGATTCTGCGTAACTGGGAGGTGCCTCTCGTCCTCCCCGGTAGGCTGCGGATGCAGATGAATCATTAGTATCGCCATAAGCAGAGGATCCCATCGACGAGTTCGAAGAAGCGTGGCTCCGTGCGCCTCCTTGTGCACCAGAACGACCTGCTGCAGCAGCACGCAGGCTGCGTACCCACTCTTGCTTGACTTCGCGAGACTTCGCATGAAGCTGCAACGGGTAGTACTTGTCGTCACGGAAGGAGACGCTAAATGCTTCCGGTACAGCGTAATTGTCTTCGATTATCGCACCCGTGACATCCATAGGGGGATTGTCAGAGCGGCAGCGCTCATAGTCCTCCTTAGTGTCGTAAAAGCTTAGTTGAGGGCCTTGCAGGACAAAGTACCGCTGCTGCCACTTGGCACGAGCTGATCCGCCAGCACCCGGTGCCATGTGTTGCTTGATGAGGTATCCACACAAGATCTGCGCAAACGCTGAAGACGCAAACTCCGTTGCACGGTACTGACCCTGTTGTGCTGTGTCAGCCAAACGCTTCATAGTCGCGTTATGATTCAGAATGTGCTCCAGCTCGTTGGTCTTGAATTCCAGCGTGGATCTAAGACTTGCAAGCTCAGATGCGCAACGCTGCTCAGCCTCCTTTACTCCCAGCTCGCATTTTTGTTGCTGCTGAGCAGAGAGTTCCTGCATCGCGCCAGCCTGGCCCTGCGCCACTGCTACCTTCACACTCAGATCATTCATCTGCTTCTCAAGTGCGCGCACCTCCGTCATATGTGCTGCATTCGTACTCTCCGTGCGCTGAATTACTTGTGAAAGAATGCGCTGGCTGACGAATTCGCAGTATGCAGCATCAGCCGATGGACCCACAGCATGGGCAAAATATTCCTTATGCACTGCACTCAAATTGCCCTGCAAAAAGGTCTGGGTCTCACGGAACAGCTCCATGGCTGACTTTTGACGATGCTGTTCAGGTTGTGCCAAGTAATCTGTTCCTGGTCGGTTCAGAACTTGTAGTACGTGTCGACAATACGCCATAGATGCTGCCGCATTTTGTTGACGATACGATTCGAACTCTGCACTTACTGCCGCGCGGAACTGAGCCATATAATCATCGCCTCCTCCAGCTTCTGCATCTGCACCCATATCTCCATCGACAATTTCACGCAATTTCTTCTTGGCCAATCGCTTGCAGAGACGATGCATGCTCTTAAGCCTATCTTCAGAGCAAGGCAGTCGCGTTCGCTCCATACTGCGTGCAGCAGCCTCTGCGTCTGCGTCCTTTTCCATTATCTCAATCATTTCATTCTCCGGCGCTGTCGGATCTTCTACCTCTTCTATCGAATCCTGCATCTCCAACTCAGGACGTAGCGCCACACTTCGTAGGTTCCCGTGTTCATCAAACATGGCATTTGTTCCCTGGCCATTATTCACCACTTCAAGCTCATCCTTCTCGCCATTCTCTTCAAAACTCGAATCCTCCTCATATTGTTCAGGTGAAACATAGCTGCGCACTCGTGCATGTAACTCAGCCTTGTACCTCTCAATTGCATCCTCCAGTGCATCATGACATTGAGCCTGTACGACGCGACTCCATGCACTCGAGATCACAGGTGCTTTGCCACTATTCAGTGCTTCGACATAAGACCCCGCAAGGTTCACGAACATGGCTCCATTGAGTGGTTTGCCAAACATACTCTTAGGTTTCGCCTTGCCAAAGAGTCTCTTACGGAGACTCTCGAAGCTGGCTCGGAACTCGTCTCTCAGCTCGTCGTACGGCACTTGTGGCAAGTTCCTGAGCTTCTGTTCATCGTCCACAGGTCGCACCAACGTGACACAATCTCGGTGTCGGAAAAACTCGCTCAATAGCGCTCGAATCTGGTCTTTCTCCACGGCATCATCGCTGTATCCACCTGTAGGCTGCAGTGCATTCTCCAAGTATTGCTTGGATGAAATGGGTTTACCATTGTCCAGCAACTGGAGTGTAAAGTCCCTCACGACCCACATAAAGCTCGGAAAGAACTCGTGCAGTCTGTCTCCATTCCCTGCGTCTTTACTGGAAGATGTCTGGATGTGTTTGGACAGGTTCACAACTAGCGAAAGGTCCTCAATAGCATTGCCGTCGATCACACCTCGACTATTGTACACAAAATTCGACGCCAGCAACAGCGCCAGTGCGAAGATGCGTGTGTCATGAGTCTGTTCTCGATCCACACTACCGAGTCCCTCCGTATCAAGGAACAGCACACTCGTGTCTTCATCCAGGGGGATGGGTTGGCCCCACATCCAGATGCCCTTGGTACACGCATTCACGGTGCCACCCACAGCGAAACCTGCTTCTTGACCCGCGGCTGTCGACCCAGAGACGCCTTGGGCGTGACGTACCAGCAGATTGAGCAGGAAACTCTTGCCTGTGCGGTAGAGACCGGCGACGGCCACCACTACGAGGCGCGTCTTGACCTTCTCCAGCACAGCGCAAGCCTCGGGGTTTACGCGGAAACCTCCGTCATCGTCGACTAGGACGAACGGCAGCGGCCGCACCGAGAAGTCCTCGCTCATGACGGTCACTTGGAATTTGTATTGGATTGAGCGAAGTGCGCACCCACGACGGCGGTACCGTGATTTGGGTACGTTGTGTCGACTACACAATTATTGCAATAAGTGTATATACCCAATACTGTTATTCGGGCTTGATTGGTCAAATATGTGGCCAATAGAATGATGAAGCTGTAGCCCAATCACAGAGCAGCTCCACGAAGTTGAGGTGACTGGCAATCGCGAGACGACCGCAGCATGGCACCTCCGATGCATGGAGCGACGTCCCGTCAAGGGAAACGCGGCGCTGTAGGCAAAGCCAAACATGGACGAGGTACTACAGGTGTTGGAGCCAACCCGAATATGCGCAAGAAGTCGAAGCTGGTGGTGACGTTCGATCCAGACAAACGCAAAGAGTATCTCACAGGCTTCCACAAGCGCAAGCAGGAGCGACGTCGCTTTGGTCTCGACATGGAGGCGTACAAGGTCAAGAAGCGGCAGTTGGAGGCCAAGAAGCAGCGACGAGAGGAGCAGAAGGAGAAATTGGCGGCGCTGAACCTGCTGGATGATGACAAGAAAGAGGAAGAAGAGGAGGAAGACAGCGACTCAGACGCCTCCGAGGACGAGAGCAAGCCTGTACTGGGCGGCAAGTCCGTGACCAAGGTCATGACCTTCAATGATGACTTCACACAGGGAAAGTTTGGAGACGTGGTGACTGTCACGACGTCAGTGGGTGACCTCCAGAGCGACAGTGACGACAGTGGCAGCGACCTGGAGCCTTCGGACGAAGAGAACGAGGATGCAGACAAGCCTAAACACCCAGCGTTCCGTCAGAAGAAAAAGTTTGACAAGGAGCAGCACTTAACACTCTTCCAGCGGATACAACAACAACGCAAGGGCAAAGCGTTGCCGTCTAAGCGTTCTAAGCTTAAGGACGCGCGTGCGGCTCGCAAAGCCATGATGGGCAAAGGTGGCGGCACTGTTACGGGTAAGAAACGTGGTGCTGAGGACGGTGATGGAGGTTCTGCGATTAGCAAACTCAACAAGAAGCTCAAGATGAAGCGCAGTCAAGGCGGAAACAAGCGCAACAAGAAGCGGTAATTGATAGTAGATTGTAGAGACTCGCTATACACGCATTTGTTCTCCATTGATTCCATCATGTTATTGTCTTAGCTGATCACTTCAATAATTTCCACTGTGGCTACTGTTGCATGGCAAGTTACTTCCACACCTTGATAAGCGCATCACGGCCACTGGAAACAAGCATGGGGCTTGGATTTTGGCTACTTCCGAGCTCAACTAGCGTCAGGTCCAGGATACAATCCGTGTGTGCCGGTGAAGGAGGTACGAGGCCTCTCCGCTCCATGCTGATAGCGGACTCTACACCACCAGCACCCGATGCAGCTGCGCTTGCAACGCCACCTGGTGTCGAGTACAAGGATGAATCTTGGCAGACTGTAATGAGCGGTGGACTGAGCTTACTCCAAGCCATCTCGGGTTTCGTGACGGCAGCTGTGGTTGACATGGGTGCTGCTGGCATCTCGTCAAACCGTTTAGGAACCGACGACGATGAAGACGACGGGTTCATGCGCCACCAGTCGTTAGGTGGAGCCTGGTTATCGTAAAATGACTTGGCTTCTCCATTGCTGCAGATAGTGTACGATTGCTTTCCGTTGCGAATATCCCAGTATCGTAATTGTCGGTCTTCACCGCCAGTGATCAACGCGTCGCCAATGCCACGTAGATGTAGTGACGGGCACAGCATCGCACGCACACTAGGTTCTTCGCTCAGTGGCGAGGTAGAGATCTCGTCGAACGCAGTAGCGATACCGAATATCCCCAGGAAGCTTCCTAACACACTTCGACTGCGGTGCGGGATCGGCACGTGCAGAAGTGTCGGGCACTTGCATGCCTCGGCTTCAGATGCCTGCGTCTCAAGCGTACGGAACACTGCGCGACATGCGCCAATGCTGAGGTCGAAAACAGCAATTTCACCATCGCCTGCCGCCACAAATACCAAAGGAACCGAAGTTTCGTCGAGCGGTAGCGTGTTAGGTAATCCCAGGCAGGGTTGAAGCCGATGGATAGCGCGGTGAGATGAGTGACGCCAGATACGGATGAGTACCAAGAAGCGTAGATCCCACAAACACAGGAACCCTCGGCTCGTACCAACAGCTAACCAGCTCACATCAAGCGAGTGTGTTATGCACGTGACGTATCCAAGTTCAGGAGAAACACTGAGAGTCCAAGCCTCTCGCCGCATGCGCAGGTCCCACGCATGAATCTTGCCATCACGAGTAGCGTACAGCAGCAGAGCCTCCGTAACATTATTCAGGTAGTCAATAGCCATGACGGCACTGTTGTTCGCACGGAGCTCCTTCAGACCACTAGCCTGAACGTTTCCACCCACAGAATTCACCTTGTCCACACGGAAGACATGCACGGTGCCATCACTAGAGGCAGAGGCCACGGAATGGCTGTTGGTAAGCACCTTCATATCGGTAATAACTCCACCTTGTCCGTCATACGTGCAACGTGATCCTTGGTTCACACTGTGTTGTAATGACCGCACCGACCAAATCTTTACCGTTCCATCGTTCGAGGCGGATGCCAGGAAACTGTAGTCTTGAGCAGCATTCACTCTGGTAACAGCGCCAGAGTGTTCCGCTAGTTCCGCCACCAAAACATTCTTGCGTGGCTGCCAGTTGCGGTATGAGCTAGGGTAACCACCAGCGCTGCCTACTCCGTTGACACCACTAGAGCTGCTTCCAGGACCAGTACTACTGTTAGAACTTCCAAAGTTGCCTGGAGTCACACCTCCGTTGATCGCTGCAGCTGCTGCCGCTGCCGCGTTAAATGCACTGCCTCCGCTTGGGGGGTAAGTACCGCTGCCAACCTGAATTGGAGACGACGTGACACTTGAAACACTTGTGCCTCCCCTTTCGCTTCCTGGTGCCCCGCTACCTATGCCACTGCTTCCTGTCATGCCAATACTACCACCCATCAAGCAGTACGGGCTTGGAGCATGGCTGTAGATAGAATATGGGGATCCATCCGAAAGCCGCAACGCACCAAGATCAGGCGGTAACGGAGGAATACCTAGTGCATTCAACCGTGCCAACAACTTGCGAGGGTTTCCGAGAGCCGGGTCCATCGCAGATTCCTTGAAAGCAAAATAATGGTGGTAGGTTGTGTGGGCCTTCTTTATCATCCTCTGTCGCGGGGGAGATACTGGCGACGCATGGACTGGGTGATGATGTGGATCCAGCAAGCTGCTCATACCGTCGCCACCGTACATATCACGCATATTCATGTTGAGCATGCTCACCATAACACCACCACTGGTAGGCGCAAAGTGGTTTGAATCGATCTGTCCAAGTCCCGAATCGTCCAGTCCAGATGATACTGAACCAGGAGGAACCACTGATGACGGACCCGTAACTGTGATCGGAGATGCAGTGATCGGTGTACTGGGCTCAACGAGGCTATACATCTTGCCCACGTGTGACAACGAGAGGCTCTCTAAAGAAGGCGCTATCGCTGATCCCCCATTCGAGGTTGCTGACGCTATTGGCCCTCCACGATGAGACGGTGAGATACCAGCAACATGAGAGCGAGATCTAGTTACAAGAGCAGTAGATGTAGACGTTGCCGCTGTCGATGTACCACTGCTGGCCACCGCTGAAGAGGATGACGAAATTCCCAAATTGCTGGCCTTTAGAGGTTGTGCTGTTGAGAGCGCAAAGCGCATATCCGGTACAAAAAGCACACGAAGGTGTGAGCGTGACAGTTTGCGAGCAAACGGATTACTGCTGCTGGTAACAGCCGCACCGTTCCCTACAGTCACTGACGCATTACTCACTGATCCATGTGGTGAACCAGCGCGGTCACTCTTTGATGGCCCTTGCATACGCGCGGCTTGTTCAGTCTTGGCCATTTCCAATTTGCTTCGCATCTGCATTGAGGCAATCGACACGTACTGCTGCATGAGCCTCAGTGATTGGATCTCATTTTTTCGCTGATCGTAGATTGAAGACGATCCATCCTCGACACTGTTCGTGATTGTGACTGCTGTTACCGCTGCCGAAGATGCGACAGCAGCTCCAGACGAGTGCTGGCGGAACATACCATATCCATCCAGTGAGTCTGTGCTGAGTAGAGCATCCCTGTTTTTTAGCGGCCTCGACATATCGGTGATTGGTTCTTCCAATGACTCACGTGACGTCGTCGTCATAGCTGTCAAAGGCGCAGGTGGACCCATGTCGTCATCACTGTCATCAGGGGTCTGCGAAACAGATTTTTCCATTTCGGCTATGACCTCATTAAGACCTGAAGAAGACGATGAAGCCAAAAGTGCGCGATCGAACGTCTCTCGCGAGACATGGGGCCGACAACAATCACGAAGTCGCTTTGTAACGTCACAAACCTTTTCGTCGGGCAAAAACACCATTGTCTTGCGTAAGAACGGCCGAAGTAGCGGACTCAAGAACACGTTTGCGTCTACACTGCGCAATTTTAGCGCAATCTCACCCATCAGCTTCAGCACGGCGTCACGGATCCACCAGCTAGGATGCAACAGCAACGAACAAGTCATACGCGCCTTCTCCACAAGCGTGCTGATTTTCTTCTGGAAGAGGCCAAGTTGACACAGTCCAGTGAGGCATTCTACTGCCTTTGTGATAACAATTTCCTGTACATCAAATAACGCCTGCTCAATGCATGGGAGGATGTTATGCTCGACGGCGACGGGCCCCACAAACGAACACACACCGACAATGTAGTCGAAGAAAGCTCCACGTAACTCCCAGTCTGGATCGTTCAAAAACGTAATGAGCTGTGGTAACACCACATCCAATGTGCGCTCTTGGCCGAAAAACACGCACAGTCTTGTAATATCGACAAGGAGCGCGCGTTTGACAAGAGAAGATGAAGCCTTTTGATCGGGGGTTGTGAGCTGGATTACGAAGCGTGAGATCATCTTGTGCAGCACGCTCAGCTCTTTGTCAAAGCTGCTGGCTGCCATATACATCGTGCTGGGAGCTGAGTCATTGCCTCGGTTTGACATTATAGACAACGACGTGGTCGATGTTGACGATGCCAGCATCTTTTGCTTCATTGCATGTGCAATTTCCAAGAAACGTCGACTTGTCTCCGCCAATTGCGGCAAACACTCAGCAAACGTGATGCGAACCAGCTCGTCAGGGTCAGACTGGAAAGGCACCATTGCTGGCAATACATACTGTGGAAATACAGAGGCATCGGCAAGCGGAAAGGATTCCACCAGTGATAGCAAATAAGTAATCGTACGCAAGGCCAAGGCGCGCACGGTAGCGCTGGGATCGTCAATAATCTCGAGCAGGTACGGGATCAGACGCTGCAATCGAGCTTCATCACTTGTAAACTGACCCAGCGAACGGATCAGGTACAATGCAGTGAGCTTTGACTCGGGAACTTGAACATGCCGCAAACTTGAGCAAATCAGTGATAAAATAATAACGATACCGTTACGATCATGCGGCCACGGTTCGCTCCCTGGATACGTCGGGGGTTTCATACGTCGTGTCTTTGTCGAGTGGGGTGGAGGCGTAGATGTGTTGGTTTTCATTGGAGAAGAACCGCTGATGCCCATATCATCTTCGTCTTTAGATTCAGCGTCTTCCGAGGGCGTTTCCTCATCCAAACGACCAGTTGACGGCTCGCGCGAGTAGTCGAGCAATAGCGAGTTTTTCTTCTTCTGTGTAAGCGCGTTGAATTGGTCATGGAGCTTTTCGATCTTCTTTTTTTGCAAAGTGTTACTGAGACCGCGCATGTCATTTTCCTTCTCCTTCATCTTTTGCAACTTTGTGAGAGCAGCATTGTCCCGCTCGGCCTTTTGCTTATCATGTTTAGATGGGATCCTTTGATCCAGTTCCTCAAGCACTCGCTGAGCCACGTGAGTTTGTTGATCGCCTCCCGTTGCAGTTGCTAATCGGTCGGAGCCATAACCCTCCTTAAGACGCAGCTTGAAAAATTCTTCGCCCTCTGGGTCTTCTACACCCGCCACTTCTCGCACCAATCGTCCGTAATACTTGCACACAAGTCGGATGCGTGCATCGGGCACTTTTCCACCACGACTGAGCACGAGCACCAGGAATCGGAACAAAAAATTGTCGAAATATGTGGGGAACAGTCCACTTGAGCTAGTGTACTTGGCCAAGTAGCCACTAGCTGACAGTCGTGCGGTCGGGTCCAGCTGTAACATATGAAGCAGCAATTCCTCCAGGCGTGGATCACCCACTTTCTTAAGCTGTTGACGCAGAGCTTCCGAATCCCCTGTACGATACTTTAGCAGCGATGGCAGATCAAAAAGAGGTTTGCCACCCAAGAAAAGTTCTGCAATAACACATCCAGCCGAGAAAATATCCATCGACTCCAGCAAATTGCCTTCACGACGGGACCTAGAATACGAGGACGGTGCACTGCCATTTGATGTTGCAGAGGTTGGTATCTGCATTGGGTTTCCTGACATCGTTGTGCTGCCCATTCCCATGGCTAGAATCTGTTTGTCCACTTCTTCCACTGTGACTTCACTATCTGCCATTTTCGACAACATCATAGCAGCATCAGGTGTCTTCATCGAGTTGACTGCACTACCAGGAGTTGATCCAGTAGGTGCACCCACGGACACTGATCCTTTTCCATAAAATCTCTCTGGTGCCACACTACATCCACGTCTCGTTGCATCAATAGCACAAAAGTAGTAATTGTAGTCTGCGGGGTCATCTTCAGGGATGTACGTGGGTTTAAATGGCGCAAAGTCTGTGAGAAAGACCCAGTTCCAACTTGTGACCATGACGTTCTCCTGTTTAATATCTCCATGACAAATGCCCTTTGCATGGCTCTGCTCAAGAGCTCGAAGTATCTGGAAAGCAATCCATTTCTTCTCCACCATCGTCAAAAATGGTCTGGAGCAGATGCGGTCGTACAGGTTCGAGGCAAAGTACTGTCGTACCATGAAGGCCACATTGTATTTGTTGGAGAGCTGGAAATCTGCGTATGGGATCACATTAGGCTGTTGTTCCACCGAAAAGGCGAGTGCCAGACGTCGCAGTGCCACTTCAGCACTGGTTAAAGACTCTCGTTCGTCATATTTGCGGTAGATTTTCACCACTAGATGCCCTTCGTCGCATTTGCAGGAGATGCTCTTGAGGAACTTGCCATCACCAATTAAACTTCCAAACATCATGTCCATTGAGCGCGGCGTGTAGTCCATAAGGAAGGTACGGTACTGCGACGCACTATCCAGCACACTTTGTGGCTGCGCGCGCGGTGCTGCGTTGCCCATGATAGACAAGTGATACACCGATGGGAAGCCTGAAGTTTCCTCTACACGATGAGGTGTCTACCGATCACCACGAAGTGCTGTGGGGTGCGTGAAGAGGATCTTGACGAGGGCTCTCACCTCGCGCGATCGGTTTTTCTCCCTGTCGCCAGTTGTAGTGATGAGTCGAGGCTTGGTACTCGATTAAGTACGATTTTAAAGTAGGTTCAGTAGTCAATTCGATTGACCAATTACAGCGCGAAAGAGATGAAGAGTGATGGTCGTATAGTTGCCTTTGGTAGGAGTACTGTACAGTTGGAAATCCATGTCCGTCCATGTCTAGCTGTTATTCTGTTGCAATACCCAGTCGTCTATAACTGAATTCATGTGGCTATATCACAGGATTTGCAACAATAATCGAAAGGAATACTGAACTCGCGGTCGATTTCTCTGTTGAGAATCCTGCTTCACGGTAGCACATGCAGTTTCACACCAGGTTTGCAACAATACGTCAACAAGCATGGCAATAGTGTATTATGCTCGCTCGCGCTACGCCAAGACCATATCGCTTAGCTATAGAGGTCCTCTTCGTCTTCGTCGGCTGCAGCCTCGGCGGTGCCACCAACAGCACCAGCGCTGATATTGCGGCCCGGGAATGAAAAGTTGGCCAGAGAGGTTCCGCCCGCAGTCACGTGTGAGCGTGCCTGTTGGAGCGTCTGTGCGAAGGTCGAGTACTGTGCCAGGTCACGATCACTGACCGAGCGGCGCGCGTTGCGCACGGCCTCCTCGAAGTGGCGCGGCGTAATCTCAGGCACCGGGTCTTCCTCCTCGATGTCCTCCATCTCGTCACCAGCCTCAGCACGGAGGCGGTCACGTTCCATGTCACGGGCAATACTCTCGCGGATAGCAAGCTTAGCAGCACGCTGGCAAATTTCAGTAAGATCTGCGCCAGAGAACTTGTCCGTCTGCTGTGCCAGGAAGTTCAGATCCACTTCCTTAGACACGGGACTCTTACGCAGCACCGAGCGCAAAATACTCAAGCGCGACTCGAAGTCAGGCATGGGGATGAAAATAAGCTGGTCGAGACGGCCAGGACGCATGAGGGCCGGATCGATAATATCGGGACGGTTTGTAGCACCAATAATGAACACGTTCTTCTTGGCACCCATACCATCCATCTCCGTCAGGAGCTGATTCATCACACGGTCACCAGCACCACCAGCGTCACCCGAACTGCTGCCACGTTGCTGAGCGATAGAATCCAGCTCATCGAAGAACAACACACACGGAGCAGCACCGCGGGCCTTGTCAAACACCTCACGCACATTTGCCTCAGACTCACCGAACCACATGGTCAGAAGCTCAGGGCCCTTGATCGAGATGAAGTTAGCCTGGCACTCATTTGCCACAGCCTTCGCCAGCAGCGTCTTACCGCAACCGGGCGGGCCGTAGAAGAGAACACCCTTAGACGGGCTGAGACCGTACTTCTCGAACTTCTCCGGGTGTTCTACAGGGTACTGCACCAGCTCCAGGAGCTCACGCTTGACGCCTTCCAGACCACCAATGTCCTTCCATGTGACCGTAGGCACCTCCACCGTCGTCTCACGCAGTGACGACGGATTGGACACACCTAGGGCGTACTTGAAGTGCGCCTGCGTAACAGCCATAGCGTCCAGGATCTCGGCATCAATCGATTCATCCTCGATATCGATGACATCCATCTTCTCACGGATACATTGTAGCGCAGCTTCTGTGCACAAAGCAGCCATATCGGCACCAACGAAACCCTGCGTGTCACGGGCAATCAGCTCCGGGTCAACATCGTCGTCCAACTTCATGTTACGGGTGTGGATACGGAAAATCTCCAGACGACCATTCTCGTCCGGCACGCCAATGTCGATTTCACGGTCAAAGCGACCGAAACGACGAAGTGCAGGGTCCATACTGTTAGGTCTGTTTGTAGCGCCAATCACCACTACGCTGGCACGCTGCTTCAGACCGTCCATCAGTGTAAGCAGCTGCGACACAATACGACGCTCAACCTCGCCATTGGTCTTCTCACGCTTCGGCGCAATCGAGTCAATCTCATCGATGAAGATGATAGCTGGAGCATTCTTCTCAGCTTCCTCAAAAGCCTTACGTAGGTTACTTTCCGACTCACCAGCCATCTTCGACATAATTTCGGGACCATTGATCAGGAAGAAGAAGGCTCCAGTCTCGTTGGCAACAGCACGAGCGATCAGCGTCTTACCCGAACCAGGCGGGCCGTATAACAGTACACCACGCGGGGGCTTGACACCCAGCGTCTTAAACAACGTCGGGTGACGCAGAGGCAGCTCGATCATTTCACGGATCTGAGCCATTTGGCGGCGACATCCACCGATGTCATCGTAGCCAACCTCGTCCATCTTCTCCTCGTCCTCGCGGCGCACAGGTTCACCTTCACAGTGAATGATTGTGTCAGGTGCCACAATACAGTACGGAGCAGGCTCCGTCTCCACGACCTTAAACTCGACAGGGTGCATGGCTTGACGCACAAGGAACAGGTCACCCTTCTTGACAGGACGATAAGCCTCCACGAAGTAAGGTTTAAGATACACGTCGAACAGGTTGCCAGTCACACCCTCAATAGTGTCATCAATAGGCAGCACGTGGATGCGTTTGCCGTAGGGCACATCACCACACGTGTGGATACCCACGACATCGCCCAGACGCACACGCAGGTTCTTGCGCACCACCTTGTTCATGCGGACATTATTGTCGTCCACTGTCTCGTCCTGTAGCACGACGCAGACCGTGTCGTGACCCTTCTTGCCCTTAATAAGGACTGTGTCACCACGGAATAGCTGCAGCTCCTCCATCTTGGCCATGCTCAGTGCGATTACCGAGTTGTCGTCGTTCGTGGCTTCGTCCACCACGAGGCGGTTGGGCGACCGCTTGCGGTCCATGATACCAGCCTTAAACTCTTCTTTGCTGCAATAGATCCAGTAGAATGTGAGTAGGTTGCCTCATTGATCCATTTGAACAGAATGACGTACTTGTCACCCATGCTTGAGGTTTTCTGCTTTTCTTGTTCTCCACCGGGTACTGAATCAAAGCCTGTTTGCATACAAATAGCAAGTAAGTTTCTGTTGATATTGCATGCTTGAAATGGCTCCAGATCATGCTGTCTCCTCCTTCGTTTCTATTGCTTCTAACGGTCGGCTTCAAGCATGTGAAAAGGGGTGATAGGACGACAACGAAGAGGAGAAGACAGCAGAAGAGTCTAGGTAGCAATACAACCAACTGCAGCGACGCAGTGACAAAGAGAAAGACCCACCTCGAGCCTTCTGCTTGTGACTGTTCTTCCGCGGAAATGGAGATGAAATCCTCCCCCAAGAAGATATCGCTTGACGCTACCGTAAGTATCCCCCTAAGTACGTAATTCTCAGTCCAGAATATTCTGATGACGTGGACTGTTGAGGTACAATTTGACATTAGCCTGTTGTTGCGTGAAGGTCGTTCCAACAGAACTGCATACATTCCGTGTCAAATCTCAAAGAGAAGCGGTACTGCAAGAAGGAGACCAGAAGAGGACTAAGATGAACATGTTCGGGACGCGAACGTCGCCGCACTGGAACATGGCGACGATGATGAAGAATAGCGGCATCACCGAAGACGTGCAGCAGCATCTGATCCGCGTGTACGCGAAGCTGGCGGCCTGCGTGTTGTCCGCAATGCTGAGCGCAGCCGTCACGTTGGCTTTCGGCCCTGAGCGCTGGTCGTTCATGGGCTCGTCGTTTGTGACCACTATGGGCTCCATTTGGCTCTACATGGAGCCTGTACAGAACTACAACAGACGCTTTGGCATTCTCATGATGATCTCGGCCGCCATGGGCCTCACCGTGTCTACACTTGTCGCGGTGGCGATTCGAGTGGACCCCAGCATCCTCGTCTCGGCCCTGTAAGAGATAGTAATGTACTTTTGTGCAGAAAATTATGACAAACTAACGTGATGTCTGTGCTGCAGACTGCTGACGACGCTGGTGTTCATGTGCTTCACGGGAAGTGCGCTCTTAGGTGAGTGTAGTTTGTTCCCATTATTGGGAAACTCATGCAAATAATATTGTGTTTGTTCATTGATGCAGCCACCCGCCGCTCATACCTGTATTTGGGTGGCATCCTGAGCTCGGCATTGTCGGTGTTGTTCCTGTCGAGTGTGCTGAATCTCTTCGCGTACTCGTCGTTCCTGTTCAATGTCAACCTGGTATGAACAACAAAACCCCACGGAATGCTGAAGAGAAGGGGCTAATCGGTTTTTTATGATGTACAGTATGGCGGGCTCTTCATGTTCTGCGGCTACGTGGTGTTCGACACGCAGATGATCATCGAGAAGGCCAGCACAGGCGACAAAGACGTCCTCAAGCATACGCTCGACCTGTTCATGGGTGCGTTCTCTAGTTGTATGAGGAGTTCTTTATTACAGTTGCTGACGCTTTGGTTGTCGTCCTACAGACCTGATGTCCATCTTCGTGCGCATTCTCATTGCTCTGCTCCAGAACAACAAGGGTGGTAGCAAACCTCGCAATAGCCGTCGTGACTAAGAACGTTGAGCATTTCATGCACCAAGTTCTCCCTGACAGTTCGGAACCTTCATCACGACTCTAAGCATGCATTCTCGTTTTGATATTAAGCAATTTCCGTCACGTTCTGCATTGTGGATGTCAAAAAGAGGTACTACCTCATCTAACTAATGAAGAATCAGACAACAAAATGTTATGGCAGATTGATTATTACACGGAGGCTATGGGGTCCCTAGCTACATGAACTATTGTGTGGAGTGTGGATTTCTGTCACATGCGACGCATCTTGGGGCCTGCGTCGAACGCATTAGCGTATGAACGCATAATATAGCTATGTCTACGCTGCATTGGACTAGCTCCTACCTGAGACGTCTGCATAAGCTCCAACGATCTTTTTCGATCGTGCAGACGGGATAGTCTTCTTTAGCGCAACGTTGGTCACATTCTTCCGGGTCTTGGCGTCCTGGTAAATTGATCGGCTCGTGCTGCCGCCTTTCGTCTGTTTCGACAGCAAAGAGCCGCCACCAGAGTACACCGATCCACCTTGACTGTCGCCAATCTTGTTGTTGCTGCCGTTTTTGCTGTTATTTGAATATTTACTGATCTTGCCCTTTGTGATGGTTCCTATAACTCTGCCGGCCGCAACGTTATTGATAGGTGGTAGTTCGTCTTCACTTGCATCGTATGCTCCGTAATCTTTTAAGTCGTTCGAAACGTGTGGGCCATGTGATCTGTACGAAAAAACAATACACTAATGAGTTCCATGCTTGCTTCCAACTAAACTAACAACATACCCATTCTGAATTGCCGGTAGCGGGACTTTGTCGTCGGAGTGATCATTTCCTTTTCGCTGCTTATAGGTCGTTGCAACACCTACTGACGATTGCTGCTGAGGTTGGATTAGATGCGGTGGTTGCGGATGCTGTTGTGCACGTAATGTAGCTTCCTCAAGTTCGCGGATCTCTTTGAAGTATTCATGCCGCAATGCCTCGCGTGCATTCATGCGTTTACTCGGGTCATATACCAACATTTTGTGCATGAGATCGATAGCTGCAGGCGATGCGTGCGGGATCAATTTGGTAATACTAGTACCATCTTCTTTAGGAAAGTTAAAGTCAATGTGAGAGGCTCCCTTGCGCTTGAAAATCTCGAGCACTTCCGGTGATGGTGTGCCTAAGATTTTGTGTATGCGGTGGATTTGATCCAGCTCGTTCGAGCCTGGGAAAAGTGGATAGAGCGACGTGATCTCAAAGAATACACAGCCAACGCCCCACATATCCATTTCCGGTCCGTAATATCCATCTGTAAGTAAACATTCCGGTGCTCGATACCACCGTGTAGAAATGTACTCAGTGTATGGCTGCTTGGAGTAAATGCCGCGACAAGATCCAAAATCTGCAAGTTTGAGTTTGCTGTTGTCTTCTACCAAAATATTTTCTGGCTTGATATCACGGTGAAAAATGCCTTTATTGTGCATGTGATCCAGCGATTTAACAAGTTGGTACATGAGCGACTGCACGAGATCAGGCTTGAGATAGTGACGTCGACCACGAATCATCTCGTACAGATTGGCGTCCATTAATTCAAAGACCAATGCAAGTCGACCCGAAGGTTGATCGTACAGTACTTCCTCCAATTTGACAATGTGCTGGTGGGGTGATAATCTCCGTAGAGCCTGAATTTCACGTAGATTGTTCACCTGGTCAATGCTCTCAAAGTGATTTTTCATGCACTTGATGGCGTGGAACTTGCTGTCTTTCACATTTTGTGCCTTGAGCACTTCAGAGAAGGTGCCTTCGCCCTTCTTGGCCACTAACCGGTATTTCCGCATGGATCTCGAGTGATCGAAGACCCCAACACGATGAGCTTTGAGGAGATCGCGTCAATATTCCACTCCGGTTTAAATTTAAATTTAGCTCGGAAGTTGAAGCTAAAAATAAACGCGGGGTTGAGGTCGACAAAATGAACGCCCCGACATATCAAAAGACCCACTTCCACAGCACTGGACAGAATTCTTCAATCGAATCAACGCCGCGATGTCGGAGCTGTACGAGAACAAAGTATGCCTGTCGCCCATGGTCCGCTCCGTACGTGTCTTCCGCTTTCATTGCATCTACTCGTGCTGTCTAATTCGCTCTGACCACCGAGTTCTATGGGCTTTTAAAGGGTACTCTACCGTTGCGTCTACTGTCACTGCGATACGGCGCCGATCTCGTCTATGGTGAAGAAATCGTCGACAAACGCATCATTTCTGCCGTTCGTGTGCCTAATGGTACGATTGGGTGCTGGTGCAATTAATTGGCAACCCAAAGTTTTATTGTCATTTTACATTGTAGTCTTCATGGATTCCGACAATTCGTGCCAATGAGTTTCTGCTGACAATGTGCATTGTTTGCAATTATGTTGCAGAAGTAGTTAATTCGGTGGACTTTGTCAGTCGCAATGGCGACTCCGTTGTGTTTCGGACGTGCCCGGAGGAGGCTGGTAAGGTGGTTTTCCAGATCGGAACGGCCGACGCAGTGCTGGCGCTCAAGGCGGCGGAAGCAGTGTACGTATGCGCTATTCTATGGTGTTCAACTTACGCGAAGATGTCTGACCTGATGGATATTTTTTAGCGCACGAGATGTAGCTGCTGTGGATATCAACATGGGCTGTCCCAAACATTTCTCCGTTCAGGGTGGAATGGGTGCAGCGTTGTTGCGGAAACCCGATGTAGCCTGCGATGTAAGTGTGTTCTCTTCAATTTCTCTTGTGTTATCCACTGACGAGATTGTCGGTAATGTGTAGATCATGAAAACATTGCGCCGAAACCTGAACATCCCAGTCTCCTGCAAGATTCGACTGCTGCTTGAGATTCAAGACACAGTATGACTTTCTCCACTTTAGAGTTTTACATCTTCATGCACTCATGATTTCCATTCGAACAGGTTGATGCAGCGAAACGCTTGGAAGACGCTGGAGCCTACGCCGTCGGCGTGCACATGCGACAGATTCACGAACGTCCTCATGATAAGGCGAGTTGGGATAGGTTGGCTCCCGTTGTGTCGGCTCTATCCGTCCCTGTACTTGCAAATGGTGACGTGTTCATGTATGAGGATATTGACAAGCTGCGTAAGATTTCTGGGGCATCATCCTTTCTCATCGCTCGTGGTGCACTCGCGAACCCGTCAATCTTTCGGAAGGAGGGTCGTTTGCCTGTGGACGAAGTTGTGCGCGACTACCTGAAGGCTGCTGCTGAGACTGACAACGTATATCAGAACACTAAGTACAATGTCATGCGTATGATTCCAAGCTCGCTGGAGGACGCGTACGCAAGCGGCAACAACTACGGGTATGCAAAGGATGCACATGTCGTTACTGTACCTGAGTTGGCTGCGACGAGGAACGGCCTGCAGATGTACTCGCTGTGGGATCTCCAGAACACCTACAATCAGTACCAGGACCAATTCAGGGCGAAGGCTGCGGCACTTGAAAAGCCCCAGGATGAACCATCCGAGACGCTAACCACCCTACCAGGAGCGCAGGATCGATACGCTGAGTCAATTCATACGAAGGAGGGCGAGGCTCCGAAAGCTCGCAACAATCGAACTGGCAAGCCCGAGTTTTTTTGTGAGACGTGCAAGATCCAGCTACTAAGTGAAAAAGATACGAAGCTGCATTTCAAGGGCCGAAAGCACAAGAACGTGCTGCGTCGGCAAACTTCAGCCACTATCTCCAAGTTCGTTGCAAAAGCACAGCTGGAACAGCAGTCTACACCAGGTAACCTTTCCAGTAGCAGCAGTGTTGAGAACGGGAAGGCTGCATCACAACAGCGAGTGCATGAAGGTGAGGACATTCGGAATACAAAGCGTGTGAAACGCGATGGTGCATTGGCCAAGAGCGAAAATGTTGAATCTACATCGCCGTCAGAGCCATGACAATTTCGTATGTATCGAGAAGAACTCAATGGCATGAGCAGTGTCGCTTGGATTGGCGACAAAAGTGAGATCAGGCAGTTGCAGTCACGTAGAGAATGGTGAAGCAGTTACCAGCGCTGCTGATAGCAACGGCGGAATTGATTATTGGAGGCTCAAATCGTGATGCGGCGGTACATGAACTTCGGGTGGATCCAATGGGAAGCAAAAGTCTCATAGAGAAGAGCGATGGGAGTCTATGCTCGGACTTCCCCAGCTAGCTAGGCAATAAATATAATACTCAACTTGTGGTCACGTCCGTGGACTACAAAACACATCTGCCTACCACATCTGAATTACGCAGGCATTCCACACAGTTTTCGAACTAGCTACAACACAATTAACACAATTCTTCTCCGACCAAACTCGCCATCTCACTGCCTACACATTCTCAGCTGCACTCAACGCATGTGGTCAACACACATGGTGGCGCTACGTGAAGCCTTCACTGAAGGCTTCACTGAAGGAGGAACGCGCTAAAGAATTCGCCGTCTGGTAGTCCGCATATCTCGAGACAGATCGTATCGCTCGTCTGTAGAACGACTGAGGCTGGTGGTCATCATTGCTGCCTGTCGAGAAAACGATCTTCGGTCGTTACTTGGCATCGGGTTTGGCCTTCGGTGCGCTATTCATCAGAAAAATGTTCGTTTGCGACAGCATCCCAGACGACCTCATTTCCGATTATCCTCTGTCGAGTTGATCTCAAACTCACTGTATCCGTACAAGCTTCGAATCAAGTTCTCCTACTCCTTCTCCTACTCCTACTCGAAGAACAAGAGCCGAGCCTCATTCCAAACAACCATGCTCAACATCAACAGCAAGATCTCCATCCTTTGCGTCGCTGTCGTGGTCCTCGCCAGTAGCACATTCGCCGAGAAAGAGGCTGCTCAAACGTTTGGTTTGCTCGGCGCTGGACTCTATGGTGGTGCTGGAGTTGGTGCAGGAGTTGGCGCCGGTCTGTACGGTAACCGTGGTGGATGGTACGGACCAGGTGTCGGTGGTGTCGGTGTAGGTGTCGGTGGTGTTGGCGTTAATGTTGGAGGTGTTGGTGTTGGTGTTGGAGGTGTTGGTGTTGGTGTTGGTGCTGATGGTTACAACGGTGTTGGTGTTGGCGGGGTCGATGCTGGTGTGAGTGGTGGTGCGGCTGCCAATGCGAATGCTGGTGCCACTGCGAGTGCAAACGCGAATGCTGGTGCGACGTCCCAGTACCGCAAGCTACGCACCGAGTAAGTCAAACCCTCGACTGCTCGAGTATCAAGTTGAAGAATTCCAGACCAAGTCTGCAACGAAATGCTCGTGTTCGTTCAAGTTTTATTATAGTGTTTACTGTTTGTTGTCGTGCAATCCAATGAATTTGTGTTTTTTTCCATTCACGTCTTGTGTCTTCGTTCTACATCTACTTGTAACGCTCCTCCTCCGCATAGTACTCGGTAAATCCGACAACATCCTTGACATGTGCAAAATCACACAACAAATTGTCCAGCTCAGCACTCGGTGTTGCATTGGTTCCCTCCTTTTTCTCCCCCTTTGTCTGGCACTTTAGCAGTCTCAGTGCTTCCTCCATTGCCTTGATACTGGCACTAAGCAACGTGATCGGATACGCCGCCAACTTGTAGCCCATTTCCCCAAGCTCTTCCGGCAACAAAACCGGGGTGAGGCCATTCTCCACCATATTCGCCATTTTAGGTCCAGGTACCTCTCTACAGTACGTCTTCATCTCCTCCACAGACTGTGGCGCCTCTAAAAATGTGATATCAGCTCCAAGTCTTGCAAATTCGTTGCATCGTGCAATGGCTTCATCCAGAGAATGGGTCCCTCTGGCGTCTGTTCTTGCCATGATGACAATGTCAAATTGTCCTTCTTTGCGAGCGTCCACAGCTGCACGCACACGTGCAAATGCCTCGTCTCGTGACACAACAGACTTGCCACTTGTGTGTCCACACCGTTTGGGGGACACTTGGTCCTCCAGCATGATGCCTGCCATCCCCACCTGAGCGTAGGCAGCTACTGTTCTCTTGACGTTCATGGCGTTGCCATACCCAGTGTCTCCGTCTCCAATGCATGGCACGTTGCGTAGAGACTCGCAGATGGTGCCAGCACTACGAACCATCTCCCCGAACGACAGAAGTTGCGTGTCGGGCAGACCGTGTACTGCAGACACGCCGAAGCCAGTCATGAACGCTACGTCGAAGCCTGCGCGTTCGATGAGCTTGGCAGTGAGGCCGTCGAAGCAGCAGGGCATCACGGAGATGCCATCGCGCGCTAGGAGCCCGCGGAGCTGCGCCACGCGCTGTGGCTGCGTGGATCGAGGAGCGCTCATGTCGTCACGATGGAATCCGTTTGAAGTTTGAGACGCACGTGCGGACTGTGAAATGTGATTCGTGCAAAATCATAGAGCATAGTGAATGCGAGATAATGAGGACGTGATCGTTTATACTCCATAAAGGCTGATTTGCCAATCAGCCAGAAATTGACGTGCCACTGTGCGTGAAGCCCCACTGACTGCGAGGAGTGCACGTACATCGTCGCTGGGGGTTTACTGCCAGCGCGAGTCCTGCATGGCCTGCTCACGCGCGGGTGAGGGCAGTGCTGGACAGTGTCCAGCAGCTGCAGCCGTCCATGCAAATCAAAAACGTGTCGAGTCATTTCCCATTGAAGAAGGGTCGCCGATCTTTGCCAACAGTTGCACCATCGGTTTGCACAGGTCGCCCAACACAAACCAATAAGCACTTTCCAAACCGATATATCTGTTTCGAGACAATATGCGTTGCTACAGCATCACATGTCGCTGGTTTATTGCACCGGGCATCATCCATGGAATGTACCTCTTCCTCATCCGTAACCCGCCTCATTTCCACATACACCGGGCGCCCACGAAGTCGAGGACGAGGCTAGCCTAAAGCGACAGGACCAGTAAAGCACCACTTAAAGCGACAAGACTGCGCAGCACCATGGCCGACAAGAAGCAACCGCAACTTCCCCTGCCAACGCCCGCGACCGAGCCTGGATTTGTAGGCGAGAGCCCCAGCGAGTACGTGACCGTCTTGACGCCCGACAACAAGGCCTCGACGCCCGACACGGCGGGTGCAGACTTCAACCCGAACGGTCTGCGCATGAACGTGTGGACTGTGGACTTGCACGACGCCGACTTACGCACGGCCTACTATTGGTGGGTTTGCTGTTGCCCGTGTGTCCCGCTGTCGCAACTGGAGACGCGTCTGGGGCTCAACACTTGCGGCCTCGGGTTTTCCGTCGACTTGATTGCGTATACCGGGCGCATCCTGTTCCTAGTGTTGACGCTCATCAATCTCTTCCACGGCAACTTCACCGCGTTCATCATTTTCCTCATCCTCTTCGTGTTTTGCCTCATCTGGGTGGCTCAGCGTGTGGCCCGCGTGCGCATGCAGATCCGTGAGCGTCTGGATATTGCTGGTTCGGCCAAGGACGACCGCATCATGGGCTGTGTGCGCAGTGCCAGCGCCATTCGTCAAATGGCTGTGCAACTCAAGTGTGACCAGGTTCACTTTGGCGCCCCTGCCACGCTCCAAGCCTACCAGGTTTAAGCTAGTGCTATGCTAACTGGCTACACACACTGAGGACTGAGGAGTGGTGACATTTATTGCAAAGAAAACGAAAAACAAAATAAAATGTTTTGCTTGAATAGTGTGACGAGGCAGTTCCAGTGGTGAAATGGCTACATTTTTGGATACGGCTAAACTGAAGTTGCAGTTATAGTTGAAGTCGATGGAGTGTTTAAAGCTATACAGGTAGTTCATTTAATAACCTCACTACTTTTTTAATCCAAAGCGCTCATGTCAAGTCTGGTGTTAGTTTGACGAGTGGGCACTACTGTTGGGTCCAGGTGTGTAATGGTGTGTTTTCTCGCCGCCTGGTAGACATTTTCGGCGGCATTGCAAAGCTCTGCGAACTGAGCCAAAACTTCTTGGGTCGAAGCACCTGCGTGGATACGAGGAATCGTTGTAGGCTGCGAAATGGGCGGTGTCCACACTGTTGCTCGTTCACCTTCAGCCGATGGCCACGTCACTTCCGTCTCCTTCGGTAATGGCGTCGGGGAGGGTAGTGGCGACGATGGAGGGGACGGCCATGGGGCAGTCGACTTTGATGAAGTTTTGTTGGTTGGAGACGGCACGACAGATCCCCAAGCGTACTGCACCACAGCTTCAGGAAGCGCGTCGCCTAGAATCGGCACCTCGGGGTGCATGGACATAGCTTGCGAGCTCACTACAGAGCAGTCGTAGTCATCTTCATCCTCAGCATCGGAGTCGACGTCCCACACATCTCGTTGTGCCACAACAGGAATTGATGCATCGGTCTTCGGTTTTGCAACGCTCTTACTTCGCGTTCTAGTGTCTCTCGTACTCGCTTTGCGTGAGTGTGAGTCCAATGGTAGCAACACCGCATTGGAACTCACGACAGTATTAATGTCATCCTCGTTGTCCTCAGTCTCAGAGTTATAATCCCAAGCTGGCTTTGCATTTGCATCCAGCTTCCTCTGGGACTGAATTTGACGGGGTGTCCGACTTACTCTCCGAACAGGAGCAGTGAGGAATACTTTCTCATTCCCTGCCTTCCCCTGTTCTCTTTCGTTGTGTGTAGGTCCACTGACAGTACCACGACGGAGCTTATTGATGTCAGGTCGACTGTTGCTACGACTGCGAATACTGCGCGTTGACGCTTCCGTTCCTCGAAGAGTGCCGCGTCGTCGGTTCAATAGCTGGCGCTCGTTTACTTCCTGTTTCGCGATATCCATTGAGTCAAGCTTCCGCGCATGTGTGAGGCAGTGCGTGCAGATCGCAACAGAGCGCTGCTCTATGGTCTTATACCCTTGACCAGGGAAGCTCAATTTCTTCTTCACAAAGCAGGTGGAACACGCACGAGCATTGCAAACACGGCAGGTGTGAGCTCTAGAGAAATGCCCAATCGGCCTCGTGCAAACACCACAGTCGTTGCGTTTCTTGATCCGCACAGTGCTCGGTCGAGCTGATCCAGCCTCAGTCTCGTCAGTCTTTGGGTGGGCAAGTAGCCACGACAACTTCTTGTTTTGAGCACACAGTGCCGACTTTAAGCAGTACGTGAGGCTGTTAGCTGCTGAAAGTAAAGCAACACTCTCGTGAACAGAACCATTCGGTTCAAAATTGGTCTTCATGTACACATCCACAGTACTTGACGAAGTCTGACGATAGAGATAACATGAAGAGATCCGACCACGTACGATCCGCTTTCCTTCGAGAGGACCATACCTTTTTCCAAGATCGACCGAATGCATCAAATGATAACCCACACGTTCGCCCCCTTGACGATTCAAAATCCCTGTAGCCGTAATAAATGTGAGATCACGCGGCCACACGAATGCTTTGACTGAAGTCGAGGTGGACTTGACAACCCATTTCAATCCGAGGAACCGAAAAGGTTCTTCGGGAGTGGGGCCCTGCAATTCATACAACGTTTCTGCATCCACAACTTCTTCTTGTGTGTACGACGACTTGATTAACGTTCCAACAGCATCGAACGAAGAGGACCCGTACATGACGTCGTCCAAAGTTCCTTCAATAGTTCCTACCTGGAGAAGTGTCGGCATATTCCATTCACAACTAGTCGAAGGGCCTGAACCTCGGGTAGGGAACGGATAGGACGTATCTGTGACAGACTCTTTCGGAGCCGACGAAACTGAGTCTGCACTGGTTGCAGCAGCTAATCTCATGGCTTCGAGTGTTCTACTTCGTGCTCGTCTCCTAGCTCCTCCTGTTGGTGCTGTCACTACTGCATCGTCACCAGGTACTCGACGATAGACTGTGAGTTGTTCACATGTCTTAACAGGTTTCCACATTGCTGGGTGAAGTTGATACCGAAGACTCGGTGGTCTCGATGCCTGCCATTTCTGGTACTTGTCGTAGTCCCGCAATGCTCTAGTGAGTTGCATTAATGCCGTATTGATAAACTTGTCCTTGGCAGACTCGGACAGTTGTAATGGTGGGAATACCGCCTCCTGAATTGGAAAACGGTGGCTCATGCCTGGAATTTCGAGGTGAATTCACCTGCGTTTCGGTCAGCAAGATGGAGAATGGAGTCTGCAGCACACAGCCGTGGCATGACGAGGTGTCTCGGGCATTTGCGCTTCTTTGTTCGAGAACTAACATCGTCTGTTCATACTTCGCTCGGTAGGTTTGAGGAGAGACAACTGGCAAATCAAGGTGAGATCAACAGGATCGGACGTTGCAAGTTGCCCGATGCAGAGCGATTGTTCCTCCCTCCTGTGCTTGGGCTTTGCCTCGAGCATTTTCAAAGATGGTAAAGCGGCTCGAAATGCACATTTGTCATTTCGGATAGACCTCGAAAGTGTCTTTACCCGAAATGCTACTGATGCTTTGCTACAGATTGACACGCGCGTAATACATGTGCGTAATGACAAATCTCTTCAAGATGGAATCGCTCACACACTGTCGTCTGCTCGGGGGGTTAAATCCTCGAGATGCATCCTGCGAGAGAGCGTTGCTGAGACGCTCAACGCGTGGACTCCACAGGTTTTCACCACCTCAAGAGAACAAGTGTTCACAAAACTTTGGAATTCGTTTTCGCGTTCGACACTTTTGTCATGGGTGGAGTACCGACACAGACACAAGGCGACAACCACGAGGGCTACTCACCGAATTTGAATTTCTACCACGTTGGCGAGATGACGCGAGAGGTTAGTTCAGATGTTCTACTTGCGTTGTCAGTGCTTGTAGCTCAATTTAATGCGAAAAGGAAAGAAAAGTATTGGACATCGTTCATTCGAATACCTCAAGGTACCAGATACATGCAATCGTACCGGGGTGTTTCCACTTGAGGCTTTCCAATGCTACAACAGGGCGGACCTTCCTGAACCTTTTATCCATGTTGCCATCGCAATTTCGTCCTTGAGTATGACCCCAACATCCACAGGCTAACACTCACTGCATTATCCAACGCAGACTCTGACGTTGGACGTTGTCGCAGTCTGCGATTCGCACTGTAATTGTTGACTACGATTCGGCTGTTCTCGATCCCACAGCGTTACCTTGTCTGTGTTGCTGGTCGCAATCAACTTGACCATCACTTTATCAATAAAGGATGATCACCCGAGGAGGTGGTCACTTATCTCTGTCGCCAGACTACCAGACGTAGAGGACAGTGTTGTCATCGGAACTGACTTATCGATGTAAGTTCGGTTTCTTGTGTGCGTAGAGGTTCGCCATGACCTCGACGAATTCATCGAAGTCCAATGTGGCGTCCTTGTCACGATCGAATTCGTGGTAAATCTGTTCCACGTCCTCACGTGTGAGACCACTTGAAACCACGGGATCCGTTCGACCGGCATAGTGGTGACCTGTTTTGTCGTGCTCGCGGGTCATGACGGCCGCCATCACGTCGTCGTCATCGACCCGTAGTGCCTCCATAATTTCTTGAATGCTCACACCACCGTCACCATTATGGTCGAAAACTCGGAAGATCGCCATCAATTCGTGTTTGTGTTCCGGTTGCAATTGTCCGACGAACGGGTTTCGCGACGAGGTTTTCTCTACTTCATTGTCACCTAAGAGGAATGCACGGACACTACCAACTTTCGCGAGTTGAATCATACCATCGATGTGTTGCTTCGAGGCGTAGTGGAAACAGGTTGCAAGTAGTTCACGTAGAGATACCTGACCATCACCGTTCGAGTCGATGGTCTGGAAGACGGAAGTCATGTTGGGGTAGCCCAATTTTTCGAACACAGACTTGTACTGTTGCAACTCCGTCATCGAGATGTTTCCAGAGCCATCAGCGTCAATGGACCAAAAGAGGCGAATCACTGACATGACTTCTTGAACACTGTACATGCCGAACGTCTTTTTGGCCGACAACATCTTCGGTGAGACTGGATCCAGAGTTTTAGACTTAGTTTTGAGCAACCCCGTGGTCGAGGACCGTTGTTGTAGTTTCCTGTTGATATCTACAGCGAGTGTTGGCTCGTCAGCATCAACGTTTTCATCTGTCCCTTGTGTTGTCTGTAGACCTTTGAACACATTACCGATGTTGGTGGTGAGTTCACGTCGCTTTTGCTGCAAGTAGCTATGCATTCGTCGTTTTTGCTGCTGCTGGTGTGCTTGTTGCCGCAATCGCCGTAGATTCTGTCGATGAGGTCGTTTATCGTCGTGCATTGCATCGTGCATGCGATGCTTCGTGTCTTCTAAATGCTGGCGAAGCACTTTGTCGTCATGAAAGTATACAACTTCATCAGCAGGGCAATCGGATAGCTGCGAAATACTTCGACAGGCTACGGTCGGAGCTGTGCCGGGTCTTATCGACTGGTGACGTTGGTCTCCGGTTGCACCATTACAGTATCCCTGAGCTTTATCAATGATCTCGTTGATCTCACGCAACTTGTGAAGGGGTCGTAGTGTTTGTTTATCGTCGACTACCATGTCTTCAGGAACGCTGTTATTGGGATCTTTGTGTAGATGTTGGTCCTGGTGATGGCGATGGTATTCTTCCATGTAAAAATCGTCTAGTGAACTTTTACGACGACCTGCAGCACCGTTGGTAGGTTTCTTTGATGAGCTATCCATCGATGAATTATCACATTGTGAAAGGGCTGGTTCAGATGCAGAGACCTGCAAATGTTGAAGTGTTACTGCCACCTCTTTCTGACTTCGTAGTCCAATATGGCTCACACTACTGTTGTTGGTTAGTGCACGAGTTGGGGCTGTTTGAGGACGCACAGCGAGTGCGGACGGTGGAAAATGACGCTTTAGAAATTCAGATGCTTCGAGTGGATCGCCAACTTGGTCAATTCCGTCAGCAGATAATGGCCGATGGGTAATATGTCGTGTTCGCACTCCCTCCATGTTTGTATACATCTCTCGTGCTTTCCGAGTAAGCGTCGCACGAGTAGCGGCAGTCTGTTGTGCTGTCTGGTATTCGGCTTTAATTTGTTGACGGACATCTCCATTTCGGAATTGGCGATTAAGAGAAGCGGATGAAGACGTCGGACATGTGATAGAAAGCTCGTTCTCGAGATAAGTTTTGTCCATCTTGAGATCTCCCGATTCCAGGAAGGCAGGCGGATCACTGAGTGTTTTTGATGTAGAGAGTTCTTCGCGAATGGCTGAACCGACTTGGCTTAAACTCTGTAGCCGCAACGACCGACGTAGAGCATTCTCTGTCGTTGTTGACGATTTCGTTTTGGTCGGAAGTAATGCTAGTGTTCGCAAGGTTCCTGTCTTGCGAAACTTGGAAACCTTGTTCGTACATGTAGGTGAAAGGGTTTCTACTGGTGTGTTCTTTGTTTTGATTTCCTGCTCAAGCATCTTGATCTCGGGGTTCTTGCTGATTATGTGTTCTAACAGCATTGCATTGACATTACGAAGTTCATTGACATTGCGTCGACCAACATGCTCAGCGTAGAGTACTTGACGTCGCAACTCCATCTTTTCAGCAGGAGTTCGCTCCAGTTCTCGAAGTAAATCGTTCACCAATGCATCACGTTCCTTGGTTCTAGTTACATTATTCTTGCGGAATCGCCAAGGCCACGGTCCTTGATTCTCAGGGTCAAACAACTTGCCAAGACACGCACCTTCCCAATCCCAAACAAACACGCGCATGTCCAGACCACACGTTACTACAATATTTGGATGCCGACTTATCTCCAAACTCGTGAGGGCATCTACATGGGCCAGCCAGCGTCGAACAAGAACCATATCACGTGGAAAGCTTTGGTGACAAGTACTCCCTGGCCAAGAATTCATTGCATTTGCCTCTGAAGGACCAGTAGTTTGCGTCAAACTGAGACCTCGAACCGATCGACGTTTTGTTGATCCCTTAGTCATCAAAAATTCTGCTGCAGCTACAGCGTTCACTACTGCTGTCTCTTTCACGTGACTGGATAATGGTGTCTTTGGTTGTTGCATTGGTAGTTTTGATACGTTTTTTCCAATGCTTGATGGGGTTGTAGGACGTGGTGCTCGACTGTCCTGGCGACGACGCGAAAGCCGTTTGAGGTCCATGTGCGACGCACGAACATTCATGTGCTCCATGTCTTCACCGAGGAGCATGGCTCCCCTCCAATCACTAGAAGTGCCATGACTGACAGCTTGACGATGTTTGTCTCGTTGGTTTGGCACTCCTTTGCCATCAGCCTCAGTCGTCTCTTTCAAGTAGTCACGATAAAACATTGATTTCGGTTGGTACCCGCGGCGTAAGTACTTACACTTGATCTCCGGGATCTTGGCAAGTGAATGTCTCCTAACCATAACAGCCGGGTCCCAAATACTCACACAACCTTGTTCATCCCCCATGAACAGCAAATATCGATCACTTTCCTCATCGAACACTACTTTTAAGCATGTTACAGCGGACGAGGTTTCTATGGGCGACTTTGGTGAAGAAGAGGAGTCCGTCGAGAGATTTATCATTGGTACGGATGTCAACGCGTTTTTCCGCAAGCTTTTAGCGTTCAACAATATTTTTCGTGCTGCGATTTCGGTAGTATCCGTCATGGAATCAGTTGTGCTGAGTTTACGAGAGGATCCTCTAACACTGTCGTCACTGTCTTCATCGTTTTGATTCTCATTTACACTTTCTGGGATAGATTTTGAGGGTTTCTTGCGACTATGATGGATATTGGCCTCGTGATCGTTTGGAAAAGCATGCATCAATTTACCTGTGTAAGCATGAAGTAGAGGTGTCACTGCAAAAAAGTAGACCCCACCCATTGAGTCTGCAGCTATAAGAACGGGAAATTCGTCCCAGAACTGCAATGTTTGTATGTTCAAGGTTGTGGTGTCATTATTTGTCGTGATCGGGATATTCGATGTGTTCTCATCTTGATTGTAGCGACAGTGACCCAGCAAAGCTAAAGTTTCAAAGTCCCAGAGTGAAATCTTCATCCCTTCTGGATCAGCAGCTACGGTTGCTACCATAGACGCATGAAAACTGTACGCACTTGTCGAAATTCCTCCAGGGATGTTAACAAGTCTACGAAGCACACCGATTCCGTTGGATGAGTGCTGATTAGAATTGTCATCAATGATGATAATAGCACTAGTTCCTGCGTCTGTCACAACGATGAGTTTGTTTTTCGAGCAGTAGTGTAGACCCACGACAGCACACGACTGCGCAGTACCTGTCACTGGTATGGTTTTATTCACTGCAGATAGTCTTTGTGGGGCACGCGATGTTGACAAGAACGATTCTTGACATTGCCGCATCTGCACAAAGTTCTGGCAATTGAAAACGCCTAATGCTCCGTGCTCGGACACCACCACAAGTTTTCGGCACTTTGTATCGTGCGCACAGGTCAAAATCTCTGTTCCAGGTTCATTGTGATTCGAATGAGCAGACGATTTTGATGATGTTATATCCATAGGAACAGTCAAGGTGGTAGCAGAACTTGATGAAGAAATACTGGAAGTATCCTTCTTAGAAGAATCACTTTGAGAAGCAGCAACAGGCTTACTGCTATTGCCGAGGTTGCCAACATGTGCGAATTCATCGCAACAAGCACCAGTCTCGCCATCCCAAAGACTGCAGATTGAGCCAGCTACAACAACAAACTTGTTGGCTGAATAATGATAAAACGCACGAAGCGGAACTTCATCAAATTGCTGCACTCGGACACTACGAAGGTGCTGTAATGTACAACTTCCAGATGTGACGACCCAGAGATCACGGCTATATGGGTGCATGCTCACGAAAGATAATGACTCCACGCGAGGTGATGGCATCCCCAAATCTATCGATTCGAGTTGCACTGCTTGTGATGTACTGGCTACTGAGGAACTCGTGTTTCCTCTAGTGATATCCCAAAGCTTAAAAACTCCCTGACAGTCAGCAGTGATGGCACGTTCAGTCTGGAAAAGGGCAAGTTGTACACCAATAAGCGGAGCACGGTGCCCTGATAGCTTGAGAGCTACTTGTCGAGAGCCTAAATCCCATGCCAATGCCTCAAATTCAAACCCAGCGCTCAGTAGCAGATCGTGTTGTGTTGAATAGCAGAGTTGCCGAACACCACGCTCATGACTGACGAGAGCACCACGGCATCGCCCATCGGTAATATCCCAAAGCATAATGCTATGTTTGAGGTCACAACTCACAAGTAAATCGTGTGGAGGGATCTCCAGTGCATCCAAGACGAGATCCGTGTGGCCTGAAAGTCGTCCCCACACAACTTTCGTCTCTGCATCAACAACTTTCCAAACATTCACCACAAAATCGTTCCCTGAGGATAATAGCAATGCCGATGACTCACAAAAGCGAAGGATTAACTGAGCTGTCGTCGTTGTGAGTCCTTGATCTCTCAAAAATGCAAATTCTTTTTCAGACCCTGAGCTCCCTGTTGAGTTCGACTGTGCTTTGCGTGAGTCGCTCATGTCGTAAAATGAAATGATAAAGTCGGTTGTGCTGACGCCAAGCCACTGGAAACGATGAATAAAAACTGCATCGAGTACTAGTACACTTGAAGCTGACGGAGGAGCAACGGTTGTTGGAGTCACAAATGCTACTCCATCGCCAACAAGGAGCACATCGTTGATTGGTACTCCGCTTTTACTTGGCCCTGATGCCGAAGAACCTCCATTTGTTTGAGTCTGCTTCTCACTCGCTACACTCACTTCGGTCACGAACTTGCCTTCACTCGTAAAAAACTTCACTGACCGAGCAGCATTTTCCACTACAAGAAACATCCGAAAGTCTGCAGACCATTTGAGTCTTTCAATTTCTGTGCTGATTGGATTCAAAATCGAGCTGCTACTTGTCAGACCATGAGTGTTTGAGTTGGGGATTGGAGCCATTGCTGCCGTCGTTTTCAAAGGGTGTTTAGTATCGCGTTCATATCGATGTTTGAGTGTGGAGACCTGACTTCGTGCAGCTACCATGCCAGCATCGACACAGAAACTCGTAAATTCCTCAAATTCCATGACACCGTCTCCATTGATATCAATATCTTCAAAAAGATCGATGAGAGCACTAACACTTGCAGCTTTCTCCTCCACTGTCTTCGGTCGTGGTAACCCAGGTAGTACAATCTCCACGAAATCCAATAATGGTAAACCACCACCTAATTTTTTTTCGCGCTCACGGAATGCATTTGCGATGGCTGAGAAACCTGCGCCTTTGAGACGCATCATGACATCCATGGTGATCAAATCAAAGCTACAAATTCAAGCGATAGCGATCGACTCGATACTATTGGAGACTAGCCGACAGTCGGCGTAAAGTCAACCGTCGGTAGTGAAAATAGCGGTATGGTTGATGCAGCAACAACGACCCAGTCCTAGTGTTATCAACGTGTTGTACAAGCATAATTCATTTGAAACACAAGTTATCTACTCTCTTTCTCGAATCCACATTCTCGAGGTTTTAAGTTAACGCATTTGCAGAGTTCATCACTAAGTCGACGATGCCCGATTCAGAATTTTACTACGGAGACTTGGATGGCTCATGGCACGAGCAAAAGCTCGAAGTTCCTGCATCTTATGCGCGAAGAAGACCGTGTCGAAGTAATATTGCTGGAGTGCTCTGTTAGCACGCTGCTCACGCTCTTCAGTAGTCGCGTTTTTCAAAATGTTGACGACGGTGTCGCACAGATCATCTCTTTCGAAGTGTGTCACTAGCCCAGAGATGTTACGTAGTGCGTGTTGCTTGGACGACACGCCCCCCATAAACTGCTCTCCATAAGCAAGGGTTCTAGCTCGAACAAGAGCACCCGATGACGGAGTGATCAGCTTATTCATCGGCGCGGCGTTTGTCGTGATAATGAACGCGTTTGCAGATCGTGCCTGGTTGATGTAGTGTCCATATCCCTCCATCATGCTTGGACACAGAAAGTATCGACATTGGGTAATCACACGGCCGAATTCATTCGCAGATAGTCGACCTGTGTGCAAATGAACGTTGGTACTTTCATCAATGCGATCTTCGTAGTCACTAAAAGCTTCATCGTACAGTTCTTGGTCCATGTAGAAGTCCAACCGCGGGAAATCAGGCTGAGCGAGCCAGCAATCTAATACTTGTCGCGTTCCCTTTTGAATACTTTTGCCTGCTGTATGCAAGAACGACACGTACAAAGTCACCTTACAGAAGTTAAGGTCCATGGAACATCTAGGAGACTACATACGACGAAATGAAGAGTACTTCAGAGTTCGACACGTTCAACTCCATCTCACGTACCGCACTGGCGTAACCTTCCAGACACTCATAGACTAAGAAAGTTACATAGCAAATTGAGAAGGCATCATAAACGGTAATCGAACCTTTCTTCTTCCTGCAAGAACGACACGTCGGAGAAGTTCTTCATAAAAAACTCATCGGATTTCCTCATACTCAGTTCACTCTTCACGGTCAGTGCCAAATTTGTTGTCGTATGGCGTGTGTATATAACGCGCGTTCCTCGCGGATTGCCTTCTTGCAAAAACCACTTTCTCAAATACCTCGCACACAGCGCAGTCTTGCACAAAATGACATCTGTGCGCCAATAGTGTGAACTCTCCAGCTCGTACATTTCGATGTTCGGCATGAGGTAGAACGGCTTGGTTGCTGGCCAGTCCGGTGCGTCTGGAACCCCCTCCCAGTAGTGGTTGAAGAAGATCATCGGCGTGTTCGGGCACAACTCGTTGTAGGTAACCGAGCGGTTGTGTGCCGTATCCTTAAACTTGACTTCTAGTACCCATTGTGGTAACATTCTCGATTCTAGAACTGCATCACAATAAACATTAAAGAAGTACACCAGCTACCACATCGCTACGTCGACGTACATGTAGTGTAGGCTGCGGCATCCTCGCAATAGCCGAAATTGCGCAAATGAATCGGTAGCAAAATGTCTACGTCAGGGCACTTTCGAAGCTTTTCAAGCAGCATTGGATCACTCTGGTTCACCAATTCGTTCAACTCCGCACTGTCATTTTGTTCGATATGTCCAAATGTCCATGGGATAACGCTATTCTTGTGCTTCACACATCCGCGATGCAGAGCACTTTGGTGCAGAATATCACTCGCTTTGATGTGTTTGCTCCAGTCCACCTCGAACACTTCTTCAGGGTAGAATGTAGCGTTAAACAGCAGAGACTCATCAGTGCTGTCAAGCACGGGGGAAACGTCCTCAGCAGCGTTCAGCAACCGATGAGCTTGATTCACAGAGGTGAGGTACGGCGATACCAAGGAGAACTCGGCAATAATCGACCAAAATGCCAGTGCTAAAGGTATACATAGCAGCATCGGTAGCATCACCGGTGGCGATGGTCTCGATTTCATGCTACTTTCCCATTTCTTTGGCTTCACCATTGGGTAAAACGCATCTTGCGGAACAATGACCGACGTCATCCAGTGTTTAACTTTGACAACTGCACATTCGGGGGGGACGAAGCTAGACTAACCGCCCGGAAACGGACACTTGACTTGGTAACTCATGCTCCAACGTCATCATGAGAATGTGTCAGATTCGAAACCACATGTTGGTCCCAAGTGGTCCCAAAACGTAAAATGGATGGCAAAAGCGTGATAACTTGCTATACGCTTCACGTCCAGTGCTGCTGGTCTAATGGTGATATTGGGTACTTTGGTAGTAAATCTGAAACTAATATCTCCAGGGCTCAGCGTCCATGGCTCTATCAAAGTATCTCCTTTATTATTGCTCAAGACTCGGCACGCTTGTCTTCGGCCACGCTATTCAGCTATCTATCACAACTCCTTGCTGTTCTGACGGTTGTAGCAAAGATTTTGACGCGTCATCATCGTGCCGCCTCAATGTGCCGTGCGCACGACCAAGATGGCTGTGAGCACGCGCGAAATCGCGTAGTTCCAGCATTTTCTGCGCGAAGAAAACCGTGTCGAAATAGTACTGCTGCAAGGCCTTGTCTGCACGCTTAGCACGCTCTTTCGGGGTTGTATTCTTGAGCATATCCGTCACAGCGGCACACACAGCTCGACCATTAAAATCAGCAACAAAACCCGGGACACCACGCAGTGCGTGAGCCTTCTTGGACGTTCCACCTAGAAACTGAGGTTCATGCGCAATTGCTCTAGCCTTGATCAACGCACCGGACGACGGAGTGATCAACTCATTCATAGGCGCAATATCGGTTGTGAAGATTAGAGCACGAGATGATCGTGCCTGGTTAATGTAGTGACCGTAGCCTTCCTGTAAACTTGGGCACATAAAGTACGTCGCATCGGTGATAAGGCGCCCAAAGGCTGCAGGTTCCAGCCGTCCTGCGTGCAAGAAGACATTCGTGCTTTTCTCTATCCTCTGCCCGTACCTAGCTTTGAACGCGCCATCATACAGATCCTGTGCCATGTGCACATCCAGTCGTGGCAGATCCGGTCTCGACAACCAGCAGTCAAACACTGGTCGCGTTCCTTTCTGGATACTAGTACCTGCTGTATGCAAGAACGTCACGTCCGAGAAGTTTTTCTCTGGTCTCGCTTCCGCCTCACTCGTAGTCAATTGACTTTTGTACGTCAGCGCCAAGTTCGACGTCGTATGGCGAGTATACAGCACCCTCGTTCCTCTTGGGTTGCCTTCTTGACTAAACCATTTCCTCAAATATCGCGCACATAGTGCTGTCTTGCAGAGAATTACATCTGCTCTCCAGTAATGTTCGCTTTCCAACTCGTACATTTCCATATTCGGCATCAAGTACAAAGGTTTTGCAGCTGGCCAGTCAGGTGCATCAAGTAAACCTTCCCAGTAATGATTAAAGAAGATCATGGGCGTATTGGGACACAAATCGTGGTACGTCACGGTCCTATTCCTTGTTTCGTCCTGAAACTTGTGCTCGAAAACCCATCGCGGCAGCATCCTAGACTCCAAAACTAAATATAGATACGAACTAATCAGTCACGAGTCATAATCAGTCCTGCAATGATGACGTACACTTGACGTAGGCTGCAGCGTCTTCGCAATAGCCAAAGGATCGCAGGCCTTCAGGCAGGAATACGTCAACATCAGGACACTGACGGAGCTTCTCGAGCAGCTGCGGGTCGCTCTCATTGACCAATTGCAGCGACTCGTCCTGCTCGGTCCTACCGAATGTCCAGGACACGACGCTGTCCTTGTGCTTGACGCAGCCGCGATGTAGTGCCGCTTCGTGCAGGATGTCGCTCTCTTTGATCTTCAGACTCCAGTCCGTACTGAATACAGCGTCTGGGTAGAAGGTGTCATCGCCTGTTGGCTGTTTGTCACCGTCTTCAGCGGCGGCAGCTGCATCTAGGACGTGCAGGACGTCCTGATACTCTTCAGTGTCGGTTCCTGCAGCATTTGGAGACACGAACGAGAGCTCGAAGGCCAATACACCCAGCACTAGAGTCACGAGAACACCCAGGAGAAGGCGAAGGGAGGTGTGGGTCTTGGAGACGCTGGCAGAGCGAGTGCGTGATGAGTCCATCCTGCTGATGTGGCAGTTGAGCTATTGTTACGGAATCAGACGGCGATTTTCAACGAATGGATGATGGAATCAGAAAAATATTAGATGGCTACATTTTGGGCTTACTGGACGATGGTGGGATGCAACTTGCAAGCTTGCAACTTGCATCCCGCCGCAAATTGCACGGTATTATGATCTATTCAGATCACCTGCGCGCACTGGATACATGAACTTCCAGTAGAGCTAGTGGAAGTCAGAACAACGCGACCTGACTCAATAGCGCCACGACAAAAGCTAATTTCGGGTGTAGTTTCACCTGCAAACTTGCGAGTGGTTTCGCCTGCTAACTGTTGCGGTGTGAGTTTAGTTGTTTCCATCTGTGCGCGAACTCCTCGTTGAGCAGCGAATTGCCCGCTCTAGTGCCAAAAACTACGAAGACTGCCCCCAATTCTAGTCTCGACGATCGACTTCAACGCCGAGCTGACGTTTTATCCTCAAGTCGCTCTAAATTTTCCTCGCCTGATATTATCAATAGCTGAATCCTATGGACCCTGCTGAACCCCTTTCCAGGTATTCTTCAATACAGACTCACTGTGATGCTAAGATTGTCATCTGATAGTACCAACTTCCATCAAATTATGTCTCTTTTATGCCTGCCCAGCTTCGTCTCATACCCCACTATCCCGAACCCCACGCACTCCTATCACCCCCTCTTTTATGTAAATTCGTTTTTAGTGGATACGGAAAACCTTTACTAATTGATATGTTATGTTGATCTTTATGTAAATTCGTTTTTAGTGGATACAGAAAACCTTTACTAATTGATATGTTGTGTTGATTTGACAAATGTCAGATATAGCAGTAATATCTGTTAGTGGAGGGCAATAGTTTGTAAGAAAGCACTGGAATCGAGATAAAGGGCGGCACGGAGGACAAAGTGGATGCTGTACACAGTTCCACCTACATACTCTCGGATCGTACCGATATTAAGTTGCCAATGAGGAGTGTTTTTCGCAAACTCCAAAGCGATTCCATTTACTTGTACACAATTGATTGGTGAGACTTTTCCTTATCAGTTATACTGCTAGGCTGGATATCAGCTATTACAGGAGTCGGTTAGGTCAGGTTTATCTTTATCGTGCACCGAGACGCCCACATGATAGTCACAGAGCCACAATCCACTCGACTATCCCGGTGGCCATCTCCGCTCTTCCTACGTGACGCCGCGCTTCCTGGACAGGATGAACAGCAGCAACACGTCTCGATCTAGGCCTAACCTGTGGATCCGCGGCATCCTCGCGTTGCTGCTGCTCACAGGTCTCATTGCATTGGCGCTTGAAGCCTCAACGCTCGATTTTCACCCGAATTTGCGGCGTATGGCGCCTTCCAACGCGCTGTTAGGTACCCAGCAATTGATGCAACATCGGCAACATTATGCACATTTCGGCAACAGTTCTAGAGCTGGAGATATGCAACAAGATGCAACGATATCACTGGAAGAACTGCTGGCGCTTCAGAATGCATCGAGAACCAATGCCAGTGAAGAGGTGACACCTGCAGACCTTTATCACTTGAGTTTACTACATGGGGCGTGTATTTCATACAAGGATGCAATTGTTTCGTGGGAATTTGGAGCTCCAGGACCGAATCAGGGCAACGAGGAATACAATTTGGGAACGTTGATCACTAAGGATGACCCATATTTGTTGCAGAAACTCAAGCAATGTCCTGATGTGGACTTGTTCTTGCCGTCTGGAGTGAGGAATAATGGATATTGTGAAGATACCATGGCGTACACCAAGTACTTGAAGACGAGATTGTTGCCACTGTGGGCATTGACCAAGCAAATATATGACCCCGAGTTGGGACGCAAAGTGGACTACTTTGACTTGTGTCCAAAGACGCCGTTGCTCTTCTTCCAGCATTATTGGGAGGATATTCCATCGTCACCACGATGGCCAAAGGGAAAGAAGATGTATTTGATGCCAAATATCGAGATGTGGGAGCTGGATGAAAGCCATTTCTGGAGAGTTGATGCAGTGCTGTGCAAGACGCGTATCTGTGAGGAGCGTGTGAACAAATGGTACGAACAGCAAGGGAACCCGCATAATGCCCAGGTGATTTATACCAAGCACACGTCGTCAGACCAAGCAAGTTACGCACGTCGCGTTCTTGGAGATGAAGTCAAGCCGAAGAATTTTAGTGACGTAAAGTTTATTCACACTGTAGGCGGTAGCTACTGGAAAGGCACACGACAAGTGATCGAGTGCTGGTTGTCGCGACCAAACTTTCCTCCGTTGGATCTGTACATCCACAATTGGGCATATGAAGGTATGTTCAAAGGCTCGTACGACAAGCGCATTCCTAAGAGTCAAATCAGACTCACGACGGATGAGGTGGACGTCAACACATTTTCCAAGGCCATCGCTGAAAGCGCCTATTTCCTGTGTCCCAGTCAGATGGAAGGCTATGGTCATTACATGAACCAGGCACGTGCATCTGGTGGTGTCATTATCACTACTGACTTGGATCCGATGAAGGAGCTGATTGAGAACGACGACATTGGACTCAGGGTGAAAACACGAGCTGGTCATGACCGCAACATCTTCTTGGGTGGAAAGAGTAAAAAGCGCTTGGGACTCAGAGATGTACCAGGCATGGCGGCCCACTTCAGCTCAAGAGACTTGTGTCAAACGGTGGAGCATCTACTCAACGACATTTCTATCGATCAGCGACGAAAAATGGGCGAGAATGCTCGACTACAATACCACAAGGACACTAAGTTTTTCGAGCAAGCGATGATTGATTTACGCGTATTCGCACGACAACAGGCCAGTGAAAACATATCTGATGACAGCATGGAGGTCATTTCTAGTGATCCCAAGTACAGTCGCGACGTACCCACTACAGGGTAATCAAAGCTATGATTAGAAAAGCATAGTTAAGTAATAGACCAGCGTAGTGCTGAGGGAACGTCAACGTTGCCGTCAAGTTCGTACTCCGAAGTATATGTACATTTCGATCGTGCAAACATTTTGCTTGAACATCCATTGGGGTGTACGTATGTTATACTCTTCCCACACGTACCCTGATCGAGATGTAGCATTCTCGAAAACTAATTTCTGGCAAACTCGCGCAATTCTAGCATGGAGCGAGCAAAGAATTTGGTGTCTTCGTGATACTGCCGACGCGCTCGAACACCCATCGCTGCTCGTTGGTCGGAAGTCGTGGATGAAATGAAATCTCGGACAGCAGTACACAGTCCACGCGAATTGTATCTGACCAAGAGGCCATTCGAGTCTTTCAGCCCATGCTCACCTCTGAACTTGCCACTTAGCAGCATTTTCGGATCGTGTTGAGTTCTCGCGGGCACCAGGACACCCATTTCATTTGAAACAATCAACTCGTTCATCGGGTGCGCATCAGTGGTGATGACGACTCCACCGGATGCGCGTGCTTGATTAATGTAGTGTCCGTAACCTTCACTGCGACTCGGACACATGAAGAATGCCGACTGAGCTGTTAATTTGCTAATGTCTTGTGGTTCCAACATTCCATGTTTGATGTGGATTGAACTGCGAGCACGGTCTAATCTGCGCTGGTAGGTCTGAGGAAATAGGAAATTGTACGAGCTATCGTCGATGTAAACGTCCAAGTGCGGCAGTCCTGACGACATCACCCAGCATTCCACAAGTTCTCGTGTGCCTTTCCAAACACTCGTTCCTGCAGTATGAATGAATTTCACGTTGGAAAAATCCTTCGGAGCAATGGAATTATTCCCCATGCGCTGTCTTGCAAACTCAGCTTGATCTGACGATGTGTGTTTCGTGTAGAAAACTTTGGTCTTGCGTGGGTTGCCATTCTCGGCATACCACCGCGACACTCGATCATAGCACACATTTGTCTTGCACAAGACAACATCAACACCCCAATAGTGCGAAGGTGTAAGCTCAATCATCTCAATATTCGGCATCAAGTACAATGGTTTGTCCTTTGGCCATCGTGGAGACTCCGGTACACCGTCCCAATAATGGTTGAAGAAGATCATCGGTGTCTTGGGACACAAGTCAAAGTAATCTACGTCACGTCCGAGATCAGGATCATAGAACTTCGTCTCCAACACCCACATCGGCAGTAGTCGAGAGTCAAGGTCTAGAGAAACATCGTCAGTACAAAACAATAACATCATAAAATATTGGGACGTACATTTGGCGTATGCAACTGCATCCTCGCAGTATCCGTTCCCACGCAGACCTACCGGTAGGAAGATGTCGACATCAGGACAATGTCTTATCTTCTCTAACAAATTGGTGTCATTGCGATTGATGAGTTCGTTTGCATTGTTCGCTGTGGTATTCTGTCGTTGATGATTTCCAAGTGGCGATGCGTATTGCCAAGGTATCACTGCATCTTCATTCTTAACACAAGCTTCATGTAGTAGACTTAAATGCAAACGATCAACTACTGGGACTTCGCCTTTAGATTTCACCCACGGCAGCTCGACAATCGCGTCTCCATTGCGATACGAGGTGTCAATGTCCACTGCATTATGCTCTTCCACGACTCGAAGCAAGAAAGTCTCCAATACCAATGTCAATGTACACAACCCCACAAGAGCGACTAGGAACCCTCGCAACCAGCCTTGACGCAGTGCTGGATCCTTCATTTTGTGCAGGAGCGGAAGTGATCCGGCTCAGACCGTGCCGGCATCGCATAAACACATGATTGAGGAGCTGTTGGGAGCTCTGTCCATGCCACGTGGGTCACGTACGACCAGGTCATTGCATTCGTTTATCCACGATGGCCAAGTCGCAATCCACACAGAAACAGCATTGGTTGCATCGCCTGCTTGTCTTCCTCGTAGCGTTAGGCTTCTTCACACTCGTAGTGCAGATTTCGTCGCTGTCGGGTCAACTGAATGGCAGCACGCGACTGCGGATCCCATGGCGACATCGCAATGAATTACACGAGGAATTGCAAGAGAAAGCACTACCAGTTGCAGATAATGAAGTATCGGAGGAAGATTTACTGCATTTGAGTCTCTTGCACGAACGCTGCGTGTCTGACATTGATGCAGTGCTGCCATGGCAATTTGGTCGTCCAGGATACCAATTTACCAATGCAACAGCCAGCAATTCGGAGGTTTTGATGCATCAGAACGACACAGACTTGTTACAGAAGCTCAAGCATTGTCCAGATGTGGATATTTATCTACCTAATCATTTGCATGGCAACGGATATTGCGAAGATGCAGTGGCATACGCTAAATGTGAGTAGTGTTTGTTGACTATGTGGCTCTTGTGCTCATGGTGACAATGTTGTAGATTTAAACTCGAGATTGCTGCCGATGTGGGCGTTGAAAGTGAAAATGTACGACCCAGAGCTCGGACGGAAGGTAGATTACTTCGACTTGTGTCCTAAGACTCCGATGATCTTCCTTAATCACTACTGGGACGACGTGCCATCGATGTCACGATGGCCTGAAAACAAATCGATCTATCTCATGCCCAACATTGAGATGATCGAGTTGACTCCCGAGTTCTACTGGAGAGTGAACGCTGTACTGTGCAAGACACAGATTTGTTTCGATCGAGTGACCAAGTGGTATGAGCAAGAGGGCAATCCACGCAACGCAGAAGTTTTCTACACGAAACACACGTCATCGGATCAAGCGCAGTTTGCCCGCAAGCGTTTAGGAGAAGAAGCCATTGCTCCGAAGGATTTCTCCAACGTGAAATTCTTGCACACACCAGGGACGAGTATTTGGAAAGGAACAAGAGCCGTATTAGATTGTTGGACTTCGACAGCAGACTTGCCCCCGTTGGATGTGTATATTGGTGAAGACGCGTACAACTACATGATGCCACCTACGTTCAAGACTAGACTAAATTTCAGTCGAAGTCCTGTGAACATCCACATGGGTATGGTGGATCGCTCGGAATTCGCCAAGATCACTGCAGAGGCTGCATTCCTCATGTGTCCGAGTCGAAGTGAAGGTTATGGCCATTATATTAATCAAGCGCGTGCTTCTGGAGCAGTTGTTGTTACGACGGATGCCGCACCGATGAATGAGTTGATCACTTCGAGAGAAATGGGTGTGTTGGTCCAAGCTACGCATCAAAAGGATGACCGAATGCTGCTGGGAGGCAAATACAAGGGGGAACATGGACTCAAGAATGTCAATGGTCTCATTGCTGCTTTTTCCTCGTATCACCTCTGTCAAACTGTCCGAGCAATGATCCAGTCGACAACCCCCGAACAACGCGCAGCTATGGGAGAAAACGCACGTAGACAATATCATGAAGACACGAAGTTTTTTGCAGAAGCGATGCAAGAGCTGCGGGAATTCACAAGGAATGCAAGATAAGTTGTGTATGAAGTTGGTGAATAAGTGACAAGTTGTGGTCACAATGAAGCAAGCCGATATGAAATGTTGTTTGGTCTGGTTGATTCTGTCAGGATAGGGCCAACTCGAAGTTGCGTTGACCAGCAGCACATGGTAAGTAAATCATGTGCTCAAAAGCCAGTGGCTTTGTGCCATGAATACGAGAAGCTTTGCGAGGATTTGAACCTGTACACGTGGAGTGGCTTCAGTTTTGCTGTGTTCGTCGTCATGAACAAGTCAAATTCAGAGCAACCATCCAGTAGCCGCCGAAGTTGGGCATGTCTCCTACTTGTGCCACTCGTAGTTGTAGGTGTACTCACACTCCTAGTGGAGACGTCGTCGCTGCTTGGATCACCTGGGGATAAATTGCTCGGTCTGCATCGTGTTATCGGAGCAACATGGCGGAATCGATTCAGCAATCGCTTATCGCCTGACGAAGCTGTTCCAGATGAAGACTTACTGCATCTGAGCTTGTTGCATGAAGTTTGCGCTACGGACGTGAATGCTTCACTACCGTGGCAATTCGGTTCACCTGGGAACCAAGTTGTTGGTGGAGCGGCAAATAACTCGCAAGTGTTAATGCACCAGAACGACACGGACTTGTTACAGAAACTTCGCCAATGTCCAGACATCGATGTCTTCCTGCCACATAAAATGCATTCCAACGGATACTGTGAGGATGCTGTTGCCTATGTCAAGTGTACGTGTGATTTTCATTCTGATGATCGAGACAGGATAATGTTGACATTTATTTGTTGCTTGTGTTGCAGATCTCGAGTCACGATTACTACCAGAATGGGTTCTCGAAGTCAAGCTCTTTGATCCTGGTCTCGGCCGTCAAGTAGACTATTTCGACTTGTGTCCTAAGACTGCAATGCTTTTCCTCGATCATCACTGGGGTGGATTGACAACGTCTGAGCGATGGCCAACTAACAAACCGATCTACATGATGCCCAATATCGAAATCGTAGAACTCACACCATTGCACTTCTGGGGAGTTGACGCGGTATTGTGCAAGACAAACGAATGTTACGATCGAGTAACCAAGTGGTTTGAACAAAAAGGCAACCCGCGCAAGGCTAAAGTATTCTACACCAAACACACGTCTACAGATCCAGGTTTATTCGTCCGCAAGCGCTTGGGCGAATATGGGGTGGTGACTAAAGATTTTTACGACGTCAAGTTTGTTCACACTGCTGGTACAAGCGGGGCAAAAGGCACAAGAGAAGTCGTTGAATGCTGGACATACACTTGGGGTTTGCCTCCCCTCGAAGTGTACATCGATCGTAAACCATTTTATCGGTTGTTCCCAGCCTCATACAAAATGAAAATTGCCCGCAGTCTCAGTCCCGTCAACATCCACTTAGGCATGATGAACCGCATGAATTATAGCAAGGTGGTTGCAGACGCCTCGTTCGTCGTAAATCCAAGTTACAGTGAAGGCTACGGGCACATCATCAACCAGGCACGCGCTTCAGGTGCTGTCATTGTGACAACTGATGTGTCACCGATGAACGAATTGATCGTGGCAAATGAATCGGGTGTGTTGGTATCGGTGAAGCGAGAGAAGCACCCGATGGTGATGCTGGGTGGTAAATACAAAGGTGACCACGGATTGGAAGGTTTCGGTGGCCTTGTCGCCGCCTTTGAAAGTTCCGACGTTTGTGAAGCGATACAACGAATGATGCGTTCTACTTCATCCGGGGAGCGAGCCGAAATGGGCTTCAATGCTCGTCGACAGTACCATGTAGACACGAAATACTTTGCTGCCGCCCTGGAAGAAGTGCGAAAGTTTGCCAAAAAATAAAATGCTCTCATGAATTCTGTCTACAGTGTAAGATATTTGTTTCCAACTTGAGTAGATTTGAGAATCTACACTAAAATGTCATGGCTGTAGCAGGATCAATATGACTGTCACACACCTTGTTAGCCAGCCGTGGATCCGTAAATCCAAGTGGTGGTGCATCACCATCTCAAGGACTTCACGTAACAGATTCACCATCTCAAGGACTTCACGTAACGTAAACTATCGTACAACGATGGACTGTATATTCTGTACGATCGTAATACTTCCGCAATGACTGGCAAGAATTCATTTTGCTCTTTCTCGCTAACCATGAAGCCAAGTCAATCGCAGACGTCACGAATCCGGCAACGTGAATTACATTGTTTTCTCGTATTTCTTGTGTTATTGGGGGTGCTCACCCTAGTATTAGAGACATCGTCGCTACTCAAGAACTTACGACAACGCCTCCAAAAACCTTCAGGTTTCGCAGACAACCCAAATGACACGGTGCCGAGTGGAGCTGTCTCCCTCCTGTGCGCTTATGTGCTTGAGATGGTGATTCACCATCTCAAGGACTTCACGTAACGTAAACTATCGTACAACGATGGACTGTATCACTTGAGTCTACTACACGAACATTGTGTATTAGATATTGATGGATCGCTGCCATGGGAATTTGGCAGTCCAGGACACCAATTATACAATGCATCGGCTAGCAATCCGGAAGTTGTCATGAGGCAAGATGACCCAGATCTACTACAAAAGCTGCGTCAATGTCCCGATGTGGATATTTTCCTACCATCAAATCTACATGGCAACGGATACTGCGAAGATGCAGTGGCCTACGCGAAATGTGAGTTAAACTACAATTCATCCAGAAAGCGAAAGTTCACTGATCGTATTCTGCTGTTGTGTTGGTTCGTAGACTTGAATTCTCGACTGCTACCGAAGTGGGCTCTACAAGTCAAACTTTTTGACCCCGATCTCGGCCGTGCAGTCGACTATTTCGACTTGTGCTCCGAGACTCCCATGATTTTCTTCAACCACTACTGGGAAGACGTGCCATCCATGCCACGATGGCCTGACGACAAACCGATATATCTGATGCCCAACATCGAGATGTTCGAGTTGACGGCTGAACATTATTGGAATGTCGATGTGGTTCTGTGCAAAACAAAGGAATGCTACGATCGAGTGACGCGCTGGTACAAGCAGGAGGGCAATCCACGCAAAACATCCGTATTCTACACGAAGCACACGTCTTCGGACCAGGCTCATTTTGCACGCAAGCGTTTGGGTGAAGAAGTCATTGCTCCGAAGAATTTTTCCAACATCAAGTTCATCCATACGGCTGGAAGTAGTGCCTGGAAAGGAACTCGAGAACTCATGGAATGCTGGATGTTTAATCCAGACTTACCACCTCTCGATGTGTACATCGATCACAAGCCGTTCAATCGTTTGATTGCTCCAAACTTCAAGAACGTGCTGAATCAAAGTCGCAGTCCTGTCAACGTTCATGTTGGTTTGATAGAGCGCTCAGCATTCACGAAATTGACGGCAGAAGCTTCATTCCTCATGTGTCCAAGTGTTAGTGAAGGTTACGGTCACTACATCAACCAAGCACGAGCTTCTGGTGCTGTTATTGTCACCACCGATTTGACACCGATGAATGAACTCATTACACAGAACAAGACCGGTCTATTGATTCCAGTGGAACGTAAGAAGCACCCGGGGGCGATGTTAGGAGGTGCATACAGAGGAACGCATGGACTGAAGGGTGTTGATGGACTCTACGCGTCATTCCGAGGTCACAATGTTTGTGAAGTAGTTCGACACTTGGTAAACTCGACAACGACTGAGCGATCTGTCATGGGCGCCAATGCACGTCGGGCGTACCTCGAAGACACCAAATATTTTGCCAACGCAATGCACGAGCTACTAGAGTTTACAAGGAGAAATCGTTCACATGTGGTGCAATGAATGCGGAAGAGAAGGCACGGATGTGGATGGTTCGTGCTTTACGTCACCATCCCAGACGTTGCTCAACCCCAACACGAAAAACGTTGACCTTAGCTACGATCACACTGTTCAGTCCTCAGTGGGGGCATTTCACTCCCTTGTGCGAGGTGAAATCTCTCGATTTTCGTGTTGACATGAAGAAACCACGACAACCGCGAACCCGAAACTTGTATCGCTTTTTCGTGGTTCTCTTAGTGTTATGGGGTCTCGTCATTCTACTGCAGACGTCGTCGATGTCCAAGGAGCATCTATCCACCAAATCGAGACTAACGAGAGCATTTGGACTCGGAGTATCATGGCACAGGAACGACGGTATGATTCCAGAGCCTTTGGCTGATGCTGGTGATCCGGATGAAATTTCAGATGAAGACCTGCTACACTTG